>JAPCYS010000785.1:0-30000 GCA_028641055.1 Alopecurus myosuroides
GCCTCTACATTTGGCTTCTATTGATTTTGTTGATCGACTTGGCGCTCTTTAAATAGTTATATATCCACGATATTTTCTCAGGACGGTGCAGTTGATTTACTCAGAAACTATCAAACACGCCTATACATGTTTTGGGAATGCAGCATTGTACTCCCTCCATTCCATATTAGATGACTCCCACCTAGATGTATCTAGACATATTTCTGTACTAGATACATCTATGTGAGAGTTATCTAATATGGAACGGAGGGAGTATATTCTTAATAAGAATGTTCTAGTAAGAATATCAACAACCGGTTTCTCAACCAAGTATCATAGAGCGCCTCACAAGCAAGTATTCAATTCTCTAATTATTTAACTCCTCGAAACAGTCTTTCGCCCCGCTATATTAATATATCAACCGACCGATACAAAGAGCGACCAATAATGGGGCAAACAACACAACGAAAGACCAAAAGAACCAGAAAAGAAAAGAAAAATAGAAGAAAAAAATGCTGACAATGGCGGAGCAACAAAAACAGAGAGGACTCGCCACCGCTGCGCCATTCGGAGAAGTTCCACTGTGCTTCTAACACTCCAAAACGTCGCATACCAAGCAGCACCTCCAGGAAGGTGATCGACAATGACGCCGCTTCTGCCTGGCCGAAACCAAGGTTATTCCTAGTGCAAGTTCTAGTGTTTCCCCCGGTATGCAACAGGGGTGGGAAAGGGGTACGGTACACCCAGCGCCCTTCAAAAAGGAAGCCCACGCCTATAGGCGTCGCCACGCCGGTGTCAAGACGACAAGGATTTTCCCCGACCCCAAAGAACCATGTCCTCGGACGTTCCGAAGCTCTCCACCAAACTTGCCATCCACTAGCACGCGTCACCACGGTCTTGCAATTCCCACCGCAGTCTCCCCGTGATCTACGTCGCAAGGCCGGAGGACCGAGACAAACAGAGTCTGCCACGGGGTGGCAGTACAGTAGCCCGCAGGAGGGAACGACCTCCACCGCCTACTACGGTAGCTGACCGGATGCAGCGTTAGGGACACACCAGGCCCTCACTGGCCCAGCCAGGCCCAGAGTAGGCTCGTAAAGTCCCTACCACCGCATTGCAGCAGGCACGCCACCGTCTCCACCACCCTCGACACAAGCACCACCGTGTCTATCGACCAGAAGAGCCGCCACCGCGTCTGAGGTGGCCCAACCATGATCTGAGCCGGGGGCGTGATGATGCAGATCGTGCACTCGTTGGGAGACCCCAAGAGGAGGGTGTGATGAGCACATCGTTAGGAGTTTTCCCTTAGTTAAGAACCAATGTTATCAATCCAGTAAGACAAATAGGACCTTCGGAATGTTGATGCCACTCACGGTGGTGATGGCGCTTCACCGGTGTCAGCAACAACGTGGAATCTGCACACAACACAACCAAAATATTTTGTCCCAACGGTACAGTGAGGTTGTCAATCTCACCGGTCTTGCTGAAAACAAAGATTAGACGTATAGTGTGGAAAACGGTGTATGCTTGCAGTAAGTAAAGAAAGAAGGAAATTATTGTGGTTTGTTTAACAGTGTAAGAAAATGGAACGGAGTTCATAGGTTCACTAGTGGTGTCTCTCCATAAAAGATAGCATGCTGGGTGAACAAATTACAGCTGGGCAATTGACAAAGAAAGGTTGCACCGTAGTGCACATTATAACATGATGACTACTATGATATTTAGTACGGTCATTACAACAAAATACATAGACCTAAATCCATCTGCATCTATGACTAATTATCCACCCTCGGGTTATCATCCGAACCCCCTTAGGTATTAAGTTACAGGCAACAGACAACTGCATTAAACAATGTGTGTAATGTAAGCAATGATTGTATACGCGGGCACTCATACCGATGTTTTCTCCCTAGTGGCAACAGCACATCCTCCCCTGTCACGTTTCTGTCACTCGATCACAGGCAAAAAGGAGACATGAACCCACTATCTAGCATAAATACTCCCTCTTGGAGTCACTAGCAACTACTTGGCTAGAGAAACCGCTAGCAACGGAAAGCATGCAAGATCACGAATAACATATGCAATAAAGAATATAATCAACTTGGCATAAGTTCAATAATCATCGCAACCCAGCAAACACAACATATAGAATTACATAAGATCAATCTCGATCATGATAGGCAGCTCACGAGATCTAAACATGGAGGCATATGAGGAGAAGACAACCATCTAGCTACTGCTATGGACCCGTAGTCCAAGGATGAACTACTCACGCATTACTCCGGAGGCAGGCATGGTGATGAAGAAGCCTCCGATGATGATTTCCTCTCCGGCAGGGTGCCGAGAGACAGCTCTAGAACCCCCCTGATCTAGGGTTGACGACGACAGCGGCTGCGGAACTTTTCGGGGATATTTGATCAGGTGCCTAGGGTTTTCCGTCCTGGGAGAATAAATAGGCGAAATGGCAAAGGCGGTGGAGGCCTGGGGGGCCCACACCCATAGCTGGCGCGGCTAGGGGAGAGGGCGCGCTACCCCATGGTGTCCCCCCCCCCCCCCCGGTGCCCGTCTTCGACTCCGAGAATGTTTACAGAACAACTTTTCTGAAACCAAAAACTGCAGAAACAGGGAACTGGCACTTGGCATCTTGTTAATAGGTTAGTCCCGGAAAACGTATAAAAATGCTATAAATAAGGGAGAAAACATATAGCAATTGGCATAATATGATCATGTAGCATCAGAAATTATAGATATGTTGGAGACGTATCATTGACCTTCCTAATCCAAATTAGAGTAAATATCTGCGGCGATGGACAAATAATATTAAATTCTTAGGAATATGCATGGCTCAAACATCATGTGTGGTAGAACATAAAATGAAATCTCTATAGTTTTGATCATAAGCTAATAACTATGCAGCAATATAATTATAGATGTAAATGAATATGTCAACTAATTAATGTAAATGGAATTTGCTTCGGCTCTATGCTGAATAATCCAGCAAATTTTTCAGACTGGGAAATTGGTGGGAACTCATTACAAAGTATAAGAGCATCTACACCGGCGCTTCCAATGGTGCTACCAATAGTGCTCCCAATAGGGATATTGGGAGCACCGACATGAAATGCCCCCCCACTAGGCCTCTCAATAGGGAAGAAGTTGCCCGACATGCCTAGTCCAGCGTCCCGTTAACCCTGTTTCGACCCCGTTTGTTGGAACGCTACCAGGAGTGCCGACAAACGCTGAAACTCCCGCCACGTGGGATCCTGGACGGCGGGCGAGGCTTGTCGTTGACAAAAAAATAGGCCAACGCGATTTATTGCACGCGATGAAGGGACAGTCCCGGTGTTTTAATGGCGTAGTGGTTCCCCTGGCAGGCGGAGACGCGTGGCTCTGTCGCTGCTGTTAATGGATGTGTTCCCACGCGATTCACGCCTCCGCGGCGGATATAAAGATCATCGTCTCTACCCCCCGTTGCAACAGTGTCTTCTTACTTCCCTCGCTATCTATCCACCCAATCTCCCATTGGCAGCGCAATGTCTCACAACGATCAGGCTATAGGAAGCGAACGAGGCGTCGACAACTGCTGCAAAAGTTGCCTCACAAAGCCCAAGGAGGCATTCTTTGCCAGCCTCGTATCCCCCTGCCTCCATGTGCGCCTCCCTTCTAGTGGCGGCTGGTCAGTCAGCGCAATGGGATACGTCGTGCCCCCATTCTCTGACACGAAGGAAGAAGTTGCGGGCGAGCGGGCACGAAGGCTCACACTGTCGCCAGAGTAGCTGTCGGGCCCGAGTTATTCTGAGGACAGCGTGCTCTGGTACGCCATTTTTGTGCGGTAGCGGGATGACGCGCTCAACGACCAGCCGTTCTTGTTCCGGAAGACAAACCATAACAACCTATGTCGGTGCTCCCAATAGCACTTGTCGAGCACAGTTGCTAGACGTTGTATTGGAGCGCCGATGGAGATACTCTAAGGAGGTAACTACATAACATGAAAATCGTTCTCTTGGATGTTCACACTCACATAGTACATGCAATAAAATATAAATATCCAAATTACTATTCTAGATTGTATTGATCTTTGTAACTGAATTGTTGGTTACTGAAAGTTGCTAAGTGGTGTAAATTAGCACTTCCCCTCATGCATGAAGAAAAAATAATAAATCTTGCACAAATTTGTCTATAAATTCTTTATCTCCTACACATAGTATTACTGCAATGCTTACATGGTGGAATTATTAAGGGGGGAGGGGGGATGGATAAGTTACTCACATCAGTTTTATTACCATATTTGAAGTAGCTACTCAAAAGTTGAGAGATAAAACACTCCGGTGCTATATAAAAATACCAAGTAAGAAGGTCAATCACCATATTAAGAAAGATCTCAACTCAATTTCCATGTCAAACATTGTAACATACATCTTGCATTTGTTCACCTTATGAAGTCCTTCAAGTGTATGAAAGATATTAAGAGAAGTGATGTTGATGTGACAAGTTACAAGATAAAAAAAATATTAGTTGAAAGCTTCAATCGGATATAGAAAATAGTATTTGCTATAAATCTGCCTTGAATGTTACGAACAAAACAAAAGAAAAACAATATGATTCGGAAGAAGGGAACTTTAACAATATGATAGTAGATATTTATGAGGCTAAATAAAGCATGCAACTGCAGTTGGAGCTTCAAGCACATATGAAAATACAAAAAAAGATGGATCATTTTTCTTGCAGAGATTGGGACATATGATTCCTCAAACAACTAAAGAATAAAGGAGTAAATAAGAGTAAAATGTTGGTGTCATAAGTTGTTCACCTTTCTTTTCCAAAAGAATTTGAAGTCTTGTACAAAGTTCATATTCTAAATCCTTCCAAGAACATACATCCACAAACTCAAAAACTTCTCTTATTCCCTCCGTCACCTTGACGTATTTCATGGTTGCCAGCTCAAGTGTCGCTGAGAACAATATCGCCATGAGTTGGCCATGAGATACTCGATCTTCGTGAAGATTAAACATTTTCCATAGTCATTCCCTCTTACCTAAGGTGTAGCCGATCAATACATCACGATGCTACAAATCAACCTCTTCAAGAATAGAACCACAAGGTTCGAGAAGATCATTCAAAATCGGTGCTCCTTCTTTCTTTCTCCTTCAGGAATCTCGGGACGAGATTCTCGTAAGGGGGTAGATTTGTAACATCCCAACTTTTTCTAATAAAGGTTTAGTGGTGTTGTGTTCATGTCATAACATGCATGTAAAATTTGAACCAAGTCAGAATTTTAATTTTAATAAAAATTACCCGAAATCACTTAAAATGGCACTTTCAAATTTGAATTCAAAACATTTTCAAATGTGACAAACCAAGACATGGTGAGACTGCAAATTTCACAAGGATCTCAAAAACTATTTTTGCCAATTTTTTATCTTTTAAAGAATGTCCAGAAAACATGGTTTTTCTGTGCAGTTTTCAAGGCAGAAGGACTTATTTGCAAAACATAGAAACATCACGGGGTTTTGTAATGTTTTTCCTTTTATTTCTTCTTAATCCTCCGAGCAGAAGGCAAGCAGCTGTGTGCCTGAGTCACCGTGGCCGACTGCCATGTCATGTTCCTCTCCTTGCTTGTGCGAATAACTGCGAGGAGAAGGCCGCCGTATCTCTCTCACGGTCGCAGTCCCCTGCCCCCCTCACTTCCTCCATCTTCTCTTTGTCCCGAAACCCTAAGTGCCACGGCCGCCTCCATGCGCCGGTGTCTCCGGCCATCTAAAGACAATTAGGAGCCACCTAGAGGACAACATGGATCCCCTCTATCTCCTCGTGAGGTCACGCGAGCCGGGATGGACGGAAGCGCCAGAATCGGGCCCGTCTTCCCCACGGACGACGGGAGCTGTCGTCATTGATTTGCCTCCGTACGTCCTTCCCCGACGCAAACCCTAGTAAATCATCGAGCGTGTTTAGGGTTCATCGAAGTGCATTAACTTGCTCATGCATACATATTGTGCATGTTGGAGATATGCCCGAGAGGCAATCATAGATATGATGATATATCAATGTATCCATGATTTGTAACAACGTGCCTTGAATAATATCTTTGTATTGATTGGAAAGTATGTGACTTGTTTGTGAAACTCCTTACTTACATGATTATTCTAAATATGTCCCTAGTTGGAGTTCATGTGAGGACACACCTAAACATTAGACTAGCACATGTATTGGTTGATGGCTATGTTTTGCAACTCATAGACGTGGTGATATCAAACTAATAATGTGAACTCATGTTATAAACATGGTGTTGGACTGATGCACCTTGAGATATTATAAAAATGTTAATAGTTCTCTCTCTACACATTGTGCTTGCTTTGTCCTTAGACCTGAATTGTCGTTTGTTCTTGAGATGCGAATTGACCTACTTTGGGCCTATCAAACGCTACACTGTGACAACATAGTTATAAAGGTAGCTTTCGGGTTTGTAATGAAGCATACTGCAAGTTATGGTCAGTCAAAATAGGATTTGCCCCTCTCTTCACGAAAGAGAGATATATTTATCTGGGCCCCTCGAGTGATCGGATCCAGAAATGCATGGTCATGCTGAATAAGGTTAATAGTTAACCTGGTAAGAGATTCTGATTCACTGGATCTAGAAAGAGTGATCAGCTATTAGCATGATCAAATATCATGAGGCAAAAGGAATAGCGTACACATGTGATGTTTCGTCCGATGTGATCTTTATGCATGTTTGGGAATTGCCACGTTTTTATAGAAGCCACTCCCAACTATTGGTCGAGTAGGTGTAATCGTGTCATGTCTAAACATGCGTGAACCTATAGGGTCACACACTTAAGGTAGAAGAAGCAGAATTCGGATTGGATCCGAAATGGGCTGGAAATGGAGTCCAGAGTGGGTTGTTTAGTGGCAGTCCATTATGCGGACGTCCATATAAAGAAGAGGAGGTTGTGTGTTTTAGGGTTATAATTCCGCAACACATTCCAGGGCAACCACCGTCTCTCCACGCCCCTGCCGCCCGCACACACCTAGCTTACCGGCGAGCGGTGCTTCCAGCCGCACGTGTGGATACCGATAGAGGTGTTGCATCTGTAGCACTTGGACGATCCGCCAAGAGGAGCTTTTTGTGGGAGCGACGGGATCCGGAGGATTCGTACAACTACCCTGCCCCGACCTGCTTCACCGAGATCGGTACACCGCGTCTAGTGGTAATCTCGTGATCTATATCTTACAGCGGATCTTGGTTGACGTGGTAGAAATTTTGATTTGCGCTAGTGTAGCATACCCCGTTTTGCTTCAGTGTGCTGCATTATACCATGTGTTGATTGGTTTCTTTTAGGTATTTTCTTCTTATCGGTAGAACGCGACTTCAAACTGAAGGATAGCAATTCCAACGACAATACTTGATCTTAACCGACAAGTCAAGCACTTATTCTAGAAGATCTATTCTTTTGTTTTGTTATAAAAAAAGTCAAGCATAACCTCTTATCTGCTCATATATGTTTTCCAAAGTAGTTTTGATTCTCGTATATTGCATTCGATTCCAATGTATCTTGTGGCAATAGGTAGAGTCCTCATATATACTGCATTGCCTAAATATCCGGATCCACTACTCCTAGCTTCCTAGGTTTGCTTGTGCGCATCGCCAGAGCCTCATATCTGCTTTCCTTAGCCATACATGTTTGTTTAGCTCTGCTCCATCCGGTTGATGATTGAGGGCTGCGAGAACCTAGTATGATATATTGACGTGGTAAGATGAGCATTGTGTGGTTAACTTGATTAAGGCTTGGATGGGAGGCCACATGGGAAGTGGTTGTTTTTCCTATACTTGACAACCCCATGATTAAGGTCTCACCGCGGAAGCCAAGACTGAGCGTGCAACCACACGCGCGAGCCAACGAACCTCACCCGACTAACTAACTTGTTTGGACACATCAATGAGTCATGTAGTTGGGAGTTCCATCTGCGTGTGAGTCAAAAACCTTTTGGAGGTGTTTAGGGCATGACCAGGACAAGTGATGGAAGTACACGGATCTTGATCCCGACTCACAGAACAGGTGCCTTCAGGAGGTGGATGATGGTGCAGGTCTTGCACGCGTTGGGAAACCCCAAGAGGAAGGTATGATGAGCACAACAGAAGTTTTCCCTAAAAAAGAAACCAATGTTTAATCAGTCAGTAGGAGCAAGGAGTAACTTCAGAAGGTTGATGAAGCTGAGATGGCAGGGCGAACTACCGGTTCAGCAACAACGTGGAACCTACACAACACAATCAAATCACTTTCCCCCAACGAAGCGGTGAGGTTTTCAATCTCACCGGTTTTCCTGATAACAAAGAGGTTAAACATATAGTGTGGAAAACAATATGAGAACAGTATGAAAACATGGAAGCAGTGTGAAAGCAGTAGAAGCAGTGTGTGTGTATTATCAGTATGAGGAAATGGACCAGGGTCCATAGTTCACTAGTGGTGTCTCTCCGTGAAAGATAAATAACATATGTGGTGAACAAATTACAGTTGTGCAATTGACAGAATTGAAGGTTGCACCGTAGTGCATATGCAACACATGAAGATTACTATGTGATTCATGCAGGCATTACAACAAGAGACATAGACCATCATCCAACTGCATCTATGACTAATAATCCACCCTACGAATATCATTCGAACAAACGTTGGGTACTAAGTTGCAAGCAACAGATAATCGCAGTAAGCAAAGTGTGTAATGTAAACACAATTATTTTCTCCCTACTGGCAACAACACATCCTCCATATGTCACGTTTCTGTCACTCGAGCATAGATGCAAAGGAGGCATGAACCCACTATCGAGCATAAATATCCCCTCTTGGAGTTACTAGCATCTACTTAGCTAGATCATCTAGTAATAACAGAGAGCATGCAAGATCATAAATAACATATGCATGAAGATAACATGATAGATTGATAATCAGATGACATAGCATTCAACATTCATCGAATCCCAGCAAACACAACATGTAGCATTACATAAAGATGGTCTTGATCATCTGAGGCAGCTCACGAGATCTAAACATGAGGCATAAAGTGGAGGAGACAACCATGTAGCTACTGATAGGGACCCGTAGTCCAGGGATGAACTACTCACACATTGATACGTCCATTTTGCATCACTATTTTATATCATAATTTACTGTTATTCATCGATATATTTCATGTTATGATGTATCCCTTATGTTATTTCATCTTACTTTGCATGTTTCAAAAAATTTGGAGAATAAACACCAGGACTAGGAATTTGATGGAAAAAGTACCGCCAAGATACCATATTTCAGAACATCAGAAGAAGAAGTGGGACACCGGGGGTGTCTTAGAAGTTAGAGGAGGAATCCAGCCAGAAGAGGAGCCAGAGGAGGCCCACCAGGGGCCCACACCATGAGGTGGCGCCCCCCTTGGTCGCGCCACCAGAGGTGTGGCCACCCTGTCCCACCTCTGGGGGATATCTTTCGCGTACTTGGCCCCCAGAAAACCCTAAGCCTCATACCATCATCGAAGAATTATTCTACCACCGCCTCGGGGGCGGAAAACAGCCGAGAGAGAAATGCTCTCTAGCAGGGAGAAATCTGCCGGGGAAATTCCTCTCCGGAGAGGGAAATCACCGCCATCGTCACCGTCATCACTGCGGGCATCATCAAGATCGTCACTATCATCATCATCACCACCAGCACCATCACCCTCATCATCCATCGTCATCCCGCTGTAACAATTAGGATCCTCTATCGTTGTTTTACATTAGATCTCTCTCCCGGTGTGGATTACTTGTTAGTAGTTGATGCTTGCGAGATTTATCGGTGTTTGCACTTTATGACCAGATTTTGATCATCCATTATATCACCTCTGATCATGATCCATATGATGTCTTGTGAGTAGATCGTGTTGTTCTTGAGTACATGGGAGAAGTCAAGTTGTTACTAGTGAAGTAATGTTGAGTAATATTTAATGTTTGATATTTAAGTTGTGGTGTTATTCTTCAAGTGCTGTCATGTGAACATCGACTAGATGATACTTCACCATTTATGGGTCTAGGGGAATGCATCGTGTATTTGTCTACTAATTGTGGGGTCGCTGGAGTGACAAAAATCTAAACCCACGTTAGGAAACCATTACACGAGGGAGCGTAGGATCCCGGGTTTAAAGCTGTGGTTATATTTATTTCTTAATTACTTTCTTGTAGTTGCAGATGCTTGCAAGTGGTATAATCACAAGTATGTATTAGTCTTGGATGGGACGGTACATTAGCATAGGTTCACCCACACAACACTTACCAAAACACGTAAGATTATTCAGCGGCATGGAACAAAAGCACTTGACAGAAACCTCCCTTGTGTCCTCGAGAAAGTTTGTTAATCATAAGTAAATCCACCGGTTTGTTCTTTGATGAAGAAAAAATTGGGCCACTTGCTTCAATTATTACTACTGCATTTTATTTACTCGCACTTTATTTATATGCAATATCAAAAATCCCAACAAATTTATCTTCCAGTATTTACAATTATTCCTTCATCGAAACTGCTTGTCAACACCTTCTGCTCCTCGTTGGGTTCGACACTCTTATTTATCAAAAGTACTACGATATACCCCCTATACTTGTGATTCATCACGACTATTTTCTGGCGCCATTGCCAGGGAGTGAAGCACTATTGGGAAGTGGAATTTATAAAGGAAGCTTCTGCTGTAAGTGTTGTTCTTATCACTGTGTACTGCTTTATTACACTATGTCTGGGTCTCCTTTTGAGTCCTTATTTGCGGGCAGTGCTGCCACTGTTAGGGTAGTAAGTGACCCACCGCGTGATGATTTGGATCCTTATAAAATACCTATAAAGATTGTTAAACATGTTAGGAATAACTGCTATTCAGGTGATGGAATTTTCCATCCTGGTGATCATTTGCTCTTTTTACATGAATTATGCGAGTTGTTCAAGTGTGCAGGTATTACAACGGACCAAGTGAAGAGGAAATTATTCTCTATATCCTTGACAGGCCGAGCCGCTGAATGGTTCAAACTGCTGAAAAATAGTCAGACCATTGGATGGGAGGAAATTGTACCTCTCTTTTATTCTAAATTCTATCATCCTAGTGAAATTCATAGAGATCGGAATTATATATATAATTTTTGGCCTCATGACGGAGAGAGTATTGCCCAAGCATGGGGGAGATTGAAGTTACTAATGCTCAAATGCCCCATTCATGAGCTCCCCCGTAATATTGTTATTAATAATTTCTATGCAAGGCTTCTTCTTCATGCTAAGGATTTATTGGATGCTTCTTGTTCTGGATCATTTACACGTATGAAGGATGAAGCTAAATGGGATCTTCTTGACCGTATTAAAGAAAACACTGAAGGATGGGAGAATCACAAAGGTAGAAAGTGAGGTATAAATTATGATTATGAATGCATTAAAACTTTTATGTCATCCGATGATTTTCATAATGTTGAACAATTGGCTGATATTTCTCTTGACCCTAACAATCCTTCGCAGCAATATATGGAAGACCACAAAAGTGATGTCTTTATGGAAGAAAGGAATGAAATTGACGAGATTTTCCTACATCAGCCAGCGATGTTGAAACATAATTTACAGGTGGAAGACTTGGGTACCACATTACCACCCAAGGAAGATCCTGTTTTTGATATAAAACCTTTGCATGGCAATCTTAAATATGCTCATATTGATGATAATAAATTATATCCTGTTATTATTAGTTCTCAACTTTCTGGTGAAGAACAAAAGAGATTATTGGGAATACTGAGGAAACATAGAGGTGCTATTGGTTATAATCTTGATGATTTGAAGGGGATTTATCCTACTATATGTCAGCATGCTATTAATATTGAACCTGATGCAAAACCAGTTGTTGAACATCAACGCTGTTTAAATCCTTAGATGAAGGATGTGGTAAGAAATGAGGTATTGAAACTCCTTGATGCTGGTATTATTTATCCTATTGCTAATAGTAGATGGGTTAGTCATGTGCATTGTGTCCCTAAGAAAGGAGGGATGACTGTTGTGCCAAATGAAAATAATGAACTTATTCCTCAAAGAGAAGTGGTTGGTTATAGGATGTGAATTGATTTTAGGAAGGTTAACAAAGTCACTAAGAAAGATCGTTATCCTTTGCCTTTTATTGATCAAATGTTAGAAAGGTTGTCTAACAAAACTCATTTCTGCTTTTTTGATGGTTATTCTGGGTTCTCTCAAATTGTTGTTAGAAAGCTTGATCAAGAGAAAACAACTTTCACTTGTCCTTATGGAATCTATGCTTATAGACGTATGCCTTTTGGTTTATGTAATGCTCCTGCTACTTTTTAAAGATTCATGTGTGCTATCTTTCATGGTTTTTGTGAAGAAATTGTGTAAGTCTTCATGGATGATTTCTCCGTCTATGGAACTTCTTTTAATAATGTTTGCAGAATCTTGATAAAGTTCTGCAAAGATGTGAGGAGACTAATCTTGTTCTTAATTGGGAGAATGTTATTTTATGGTTAATGAAGGAATTGTTCTTGTGCACTCACTTCTTAACCGCGAATCTTGTTCCCTTTCTTCCCGTTCTAGGTCTTTATCTGATTTTGCTTTTAACAGCAGTCTTGCGACCATCATCCCAGGCCGGTTTGCTTCTTTGATTCCTTCCGTGAAGAGAAACGAGGTTGCCGTGGATCCTGCTCCGGCTGTTGAGGTTGCCTGAAGATCTCCAAGCCCCGCAGGAGCAACCGAAACCCCGGAGTACGGGATGCCTAGCTTCGCGGGTGGAGCATCAGCGAGCAAGGAGGTCTCGGGTAGTTCAGCAGACCCTCTGTCTACTTCCCAGGGCAAGGTAAGCCCATTTATTTTCTCGCATCTTGCTTCGCTTGTTCTCAATTTTATCGGGTGCACGACAGTGCTCCCGATGGGAGTAGCCCCTGAGTCTGTGGTCAATTTCTTGCAGTTGGCCATGGATTCAAGCCGAAATTTTCTTTTCTCGTTTCTATGTTGGCCTTGGTTTTCATCGGGTGCACAGAAGTGCTCCCGATGGGAGTAGCCCCCGAGGCTATACTCTACTGTGTACATTCGTGTGTAGGCTCAAGTAATACATCTGCAGTTGTTTGACTTGGATTTTTTGCAGGCTCTCCTCGACTCACTCGCCGCTTTCGGGCGTCGGGTGCCTTCGGCTGAAGCGGACTACATTTCCCTTAAGACGGATCGCGACCGGCTTGTACAGGACGGCCGCTCCCTTCAAGGTAGGCTAGTGCGCCTTACTTGTTTTTATCGTTTCTTCCTGATTGTAATTTCTGTTCCAACCGCACCTTTTGCATTGCAGATGAAGTTACCCGCCTGAAGGTTGAGAAGGCAGAGGTTGTCTCCCGGGTGAAAACCCTTGAGACGGAGCTGGAATCCTCCCGAAAGGAGTTGGAGTCCACCCGCAAGCGCTTAGCCGACCTTGAGGGGAGCTTTGCGGAAGCTCAGGGAGCTCTGAAGCAGCTGGAAGAGGCGGGTGCGAGGTACGACAATGACCTTGTCGGCACCATCCAACCTTTGTCTTAGAAGCTCACTGGTAGGTTGCGTTTCGCCTTTATTTGACTGTGTCTTATACTCTTCCTTTTCTCTGGTGATTATTCTGTCTTTGTCTTAGATGCCCTTGGGGTTGGGCTGGAGCTACCTGGAAATCAGCGACTAGACGCCCTCACCGACACGTGTACCCAGCTCGAGGAGCACGTGAATAGGATCTGCTCGCTCGTTGGTGACGCCACCCGAGTGTTGACGCGATTCCATGAGCGCCTGCTGGTGGACGTGACGGTTCCGCCTACGCCGGGTGGCCTTCTGCAGGTTTTCCTGGGCGGTGGAGATCTTCTCCAGGAGTACTCGGTCGCGCAGTCCGAGTGTGGGGCCAGGACGGCTATCCAGTTTGCCTTGGCGCATGGAATTTTGGGTGACCTGGAGAATGTGTACTCGGACGTTCCGCGCGACTCCTTTGGCAAAAAGGTAGCACTCCGTCCCTTTGGCGACCGTGCTGAAGAGCTCGGGAAGATGCTTTCTGCAGAGCTTTCTTGTGCTGGTCGTAAGGGACAACCTTCTGCGAGTGGGACTACCTCTGCGGCTCTATAGGATAGTTTATTTGTTTTCGTGTGCTCTTGATGTAATGAACCTTGGGATGTACTCCTGTACTTTATTTTGTCTAATGGAAGTGTGTTCCGAAAGTGTCAGCGTTTCGTGTTTGCGCCTTACTTTGTATTCTCCCGGTGGGAGTAGCCCCCGAGCACCCGACGTTTTGGGTGGTATATTCACGAGTGGGGTCTTACATTATCTCTGAATCTTTTCCTTTTCAGGTGGTGGATTCGAGCGTAGAGTCTTCGAGTGGAGCTGCTTCGCAGGTTAATCCTTTGGTTGCTGCTGCCAGCACATTTGCATCACTCCGTGACTGTGTCGCGGATGGCGATCGTAAGCTGAAGGCTCTGCGTGGTGTGGCTGACGTTGCCAAGTCGAAGCAGAAACTTGCGATGGATCCTGAGCAATTTGTGATGGAAAAACTAGCGGCTGTTGCGAAGGGCATGCTCTGTAAGTTTGCGATCCCCCGAGTACTTGTTGCTTGTTACCGTCTTTATTTTTACGTGCTTGTTGTCCTTGAAGTTGTTGAGCCTGACAGAGTCTGTGAAACCCATTGGGTGGACAATCACATTGCTCATGAGTCGGGTAGCTCAAAGCCTCACGCGAGCAACTTCTGGTCTGACCGCAGCCGAGGTTTTATCATGGCTACCCTGAAGTATCGGGCGATTCAAGCGCAGATACTCGTCGAGTCTTGTCATGAGGCTCTGTCTTCTGTCCATCAGGCATTTTACCCTTTGGGTGCTTGTCCCGGATGACTTGAGTGGTTTGCTGAGGATGTTTTGTCGAGTAGGGGAAGCTCGAGAGTGAGTGCGTCAACAACTTATCAGTGGAGCTCAAGTGGCACTTGCCTTCGTTCACCTGAGGTAAACTTTAGCTCTATGGCGCGACTTCCTGACTCGAGAGGTCCACCGGTGGATCTTTCTCCTCATTATGCGGCCGTGCGTCCTGCAGCGGAGAATATTGTTCGACTGACCTCCGAAGAGATTGATCAATTCCATGAAGATGCGGCTGCTCGCCGATAGTTGTAGTTTTAAGATGTAAATATCTTGTATTTTTTGTTGTAAGGTGTTTGAAGGTGTAAATCCTGTGACCTTGTATGTTTCACTCAATATGTTTAAGGTGTTTATAAGGCGTGCATCTTGTTATACCTTGTATTATTTTAGCGAGTTTGAGTGCTCGAAGAAATGTGATGATGCTAGTTAGGCGTAGCCCCGTGTGTTGGGGGTGTTTTATTGTTATTTTAGCATGTAAAGTTGTAAACAGGAAAAAATGCGATAGCTATGGTTGAGAAACCATGTTTTTATTGCTATGGCTGAGAAGCCATGTGTTTGCTCGAGCTACAAAGTGGCTGGTACAGCCTTATTTCTTGCGAGTAGAAGAATAATCCTAGGGGTAGAACTTGCGGAGGTGCGCCACGTTCCACGGGTTGGAGTAGATGTTGCCGATCTTTGGGTTCTTCAAGCGATAGGGGCCTCCTGGGACGACTTCATGTAAGATGAAAGGTCTTTCCCATGGTGGCTCGAGCTTGTGTCCTTCCTTTTGCTTGAGCCGCAGCACCAGGTCTCCTACCACGAAGGATCTGTGGTGTATGCGGCGACTGTGGTAGTTGCGCAGCGATTGCTGATAGACTGCTGATCTTGCGAGTGCAATGTCCCTGATCTCGTCCAGTGCATCCATGTCTTCTGCGAGTGCCTTGTTTGAGGTTTGTACGATGTATGCGACGACCCGTGGGGCACTGAATTTGACATCTTCGGGTAGCACAACTTCAGCTCCGTATACCATGAAGAATGGCGTGTAGTTTGTCGACCGATTTCGTGTTCTTCGCAGGCTCCATAGCACCGATGGTAGTTCCTTGGGCGCAAACCTTTGGCAGGCATTGCATCTGTCGACTAGATCTTGGGCGTCTCTATCTGCCGTGAGCCAGTAGAATCCTTCCCTGAAAGCTTTGCGAACGATTGCTCTCCAACTGGCGTGGTGCCCGCAGTCTCCTTGGTGTATGTCTCGGAGAAGCTTCTTGCCATCCTCGGGTGCGATGCATCTATGCAATACTCTTGATATGCTTTGCTTGTATAGCTCTCCGTTGATCACCCTAGAGTATTTGCTGCATCGTACTATTTGTCTGGCCTCGCAAATGTCTGTTGGGAGTTGTTTGTTGGACAAGTAGTCGAGGTATTTCTGCGTCCAGACTGGCTCGACAAGAAAAACTTGTCTTGAGATATTGTGGATGAGCTCGATGATAACAACTTGCGGGCTGGTTATGTTTCCACTGTTGTGGGTGTTTCTGCTGGTTTCTTGACTTTGACTGATCGCTTGATCATTCTTTCGAAGTAGATTCCTTGCGGGATGGGGGCGTTTGTTGACCCCATGTTTGCCAGTTTGTCTGCTTCCTTATTTCTCGATCGCGCGATGTACTTCACCTCGCACCATTTTAAACTTCCTTCGAGTAGGTTGTACATGTCACGATAGGCGACCATGTTATCCGCGATAGCATCGCACTCCTTCATCGTCAGCTGCACGATGAGATTTGAATCCCCATATATCATCAATCGAGTGGCTCCGCAGGAGATCGCCATCTTCATGCCATACAGGAGGGTCTTGTATTCCGTGTCGTTGTTGGACGTTGGGTCATCAGGGGAAGTCCAGTCGCAAAACGTACTGCAGCTTGTCACCCGTGGGAGATATGAGAATAACTCCGGCGCCGGCTCCTTCGTTTCTTTTCGACCCATCAAAATACATGATCCAGTTGCTCATGTATTCTGGGGGTCCTGGTGTTTGCAGCTCCGTCCACTCGCTTAGGAACTCCACGATGACCTAGGATTTTACAGTGTTGCGCCCTGTGTATATTATTCCCTGGCGCCTAGCTCGATGCTCCACTTCGCGATTCTTCCAGATGCCATGGGGTTGTTCATGATAGTACCGAGTGATGCGTCGTGTAGTACCGTGACGATATGTTCCTGGAAGTAGTGCTTGAGCTTGTGAGCTGTAAGGACTAATCCATACGCAAGCTTCTGATAGTGAGGGTATCGTTGTTTCCATGGCGAAAGCACCTCGCTGATGTAGTATATTGGCCACTAAACACCGTACGCCTTTCCGTCCTCTAGCTGGTCGACGAAAATTACCGTGCTAACCACTTGGTTTGTTGCGGGTAGGTAAAGGTATAGGGGCTTGTCATGGGATAATCACGGCAGACGTTACCGAGGGTAACTTGTCTTGGGGCAAATCGACTCTGGTGTTTGGGAGAGGGTTTAGCTCAAGGGAAAACATGTGATATGCGATCTGGTAGCCGGCAATCGCCGAGTCTCCGATCTGAATATACTATCTCAACTCTCGTGTTACAATGGATACTCGATACCTAGCAATCTCGTTCGAACTCCCTAGCTTGAACTCTAGGGGCCGGCTTATATAGTATCCGGACCCCCTGGCTTACTCTCCAAGGCGTACTCTGAATCCTACCCGGACACTGCTTACAAACCCTAAACTTCCTTATCGGAACCCACAATCCGGGTTACGAGGCCTACGCTCCTGGGCCTTCTAGGAACTTTTTTTCCCTAAACCGGGTCTTGCGAAGCGTCCTTTGGGCCGAGTTACTCCTTGGCGTTAGCCTACCGGGTTATCATCCCTCCATCAGTAGTCCCCAGAATAGCTTGGGCTTCACGGAATCCTCCTTGAAGCGCATGCTATTCCCTGCAAAAATAACAAACATACAAGTTCATAGAGGCCGGGTTAGGTTGCTTTAATAAACAGCTAGGCCTAACTCCATTGGTGGTCCATATAATAACCCGGCTTTCTCTAAGTCCATCTTTAATTTTCCGGGTCAATGTTCCAAGGAAAATGCAGGAGACCCGGCTTACTTCGCTCGCTAACTGATCCGAATATCACGGAAAGGATTTACTTCTTATCTTGCCCGGATATCGCGCTTGGGCACTTAATGCATATCCAAAAATCTCGGACGGGTAGCTTTTATTCCCGAAAACTTTGGTTCCCGTTTGCCGGCCTAGGTCCCTCCGCCCGCACCTATAAATAGGTGCCTAGGGGGTGACCCTAACCTAACGGCTCACTTCCTCCACCTTCTCCTCTCTTACCGGCGCCATCTCACACGAGCTTGCGCAGCGCCACCACGGAGACCTCGAGCACGCCACCGGAGTCGAGCCGCCGCCGGCTGCGCTCATCCTCAGCTCGCCCTGCTCCGCCAGTTTCCGCCGCCGCGCCCCCGAGCTGTCCGCCGGGAGTCGCACGAGGGCACCACGACTGCGCCATCTGCTGCCGTCGCGCCCTCCTCCAATCCACGCCGGTAAGTTCCTTATTCCCATTAGTTTAGCTCCTAATTTCTTCATTTGACCTAGATTTAGATCTAGCCTGCCCGGGCCATTTCTTGCCCCGCGCCGAATTAGATCGCATAATTCCGCCCTAGTTCATCCAATTGCTTGATAATTGACTCCATAGCATTCTCCTATCACTTGTAGTCGTTAATTTCCCCGCGGGACCGATAGTAAAATTTCCAATCTAGATGTGGTTCGCCCAAAATTCCGCGGCTGTTCATCGATACCCGGAAAATCCTCCTCTTCCGGTTGTTTTACTCACACTAGATAGCCAGGCAATTAACTTCTTTTTACAACTGCTCGTTGACACTTAGATACCCCACAATTTCTATACTGCTCTTCGATACCCGGATAATTCGTAGTCTTTACGCTGCTTTATCGATACTCGGTAAATCCATAGCCTCCGAGTCTAATGCTTTACATCTTTTTGTCTTGTACTTTTGCAGACTGAACCAATGGCTCCCAAGAACAAAGGGAAGCAGCCGGCTAAGCCAAGGGTGACGCAATCCATCTCCGCCAACTGGGCGCAATCTTCTGTGACCAAGGCCAAGCTGGAGGAGCTGGCCGAGTTAGGCGTCCTCCCCCCTCAGGAGGAGATCCACTGGAGGGTGCCGGGTGACGAGACCCGGCCTACCCCCAATCCCGGCGAGGTAATATGCTTTGTCGAGCACGTGATCCGGGGGTTTCGCCCCCCCGGGTCATCCCTTTTTCCGTGAGGTCCTCAGTCATTATGGCCTCCGGGTGTTCGACATAGGGCCTAACTCTATGTTGAACATAACCCACTTCATAGTCCTATGCAGTCTTATTTATGCATCCCGCCGAATCTGGCTTTGTTTATTGAGCTTTTCCAATGCAAACCGTGCCGCGAAAGCGGTGACGGGGCCCTTTTGGCCTGCGGCGGGGTCTCCATCCAGCGCCGCAAGAATTTTCTCCCATGCCGACTCTCAGTCTTAACTCTCATGTTAAGCATTGGCAGCTATCCTTCTTTTATTGCCGAGACACCTCCCCACCCGGCGAGAAGAAATTGCCGGGTTACTCGGAGGGTCTCTTAGACCTTTCAGATACTTTTAATGCTTTCGCTTCCGAGTCTGACAGAGAAGCCATCCAGCCCCTCCTAGTTAAAATAGCCGTTCTTTCCGCCCAAGGTCTCCTTGGGCTTAACTTGGTTAAAACATGGGTGGACTTCCGGATCCAGCCCAACTCCATTCGTGCAAAGCTGATGTGCGAATACTCGGGGCACGTCACGGATGCGCTCCGCTACTCGTCCAAGAATTACCCGGCTGGCGACACCAACAAGACCATCAAGGGGTTCTTGACAGAGAAGTTGGATGTGATTCGGAACCTTGCCGGGTTAAATCCATACACGCGCGAGAATCCAGCTCCCGCGGTAAGATCCGGCATTTATACTTTCTTTTCCATTCTTTCACTTGATACAACTACTAACACTTACCTTTACACCTTTATCTCAGGCTGATAGAGATTTCTGGGACGTTGAGACCTCCCCTTCCTCCGGAGACCCGGAAGAAGATGAAGAACCGGTCGATAACGATGAAGGTATTATCCGGGTCTTTAACCAACTTCACTTATATCATTTTGCTTTCACATATGTCACTTCTTCCGACCATACATTCTCGGCTTTCAGGGTTGGAGGACAAGGAAGAGGAAGAAGATCCGGAAGGTGGGGTGGAAACACAGAGTGACGAAGGTGAAGCTGAACCAGCTGTCAAGGTCGGAACAAAGAGGAAACCCCGAGGGGTCATTTTTAAGGTTCCATACCGCTCCCTTGCTTCTAAACCATACTCCTTTGCTAACATGTGCGAGCTAAACCGAGAATTATCCGACTGGCTGTACTTGAAGGACCCGCCCGCAACCAAGCGCAGAATGACTCGGAACTTTCCGGGTGAATCCACACTTAACCCGGTTATTCCGTCATCCCTGGCTCGACGCGCTGGTATGTTTCAACCTCTTCCCGAATATCGAAGTTTTCCTTTTCCGAATCACCCCTTAGCAGGGCAGCTCCGTGTCTTACTTTCTCAATGTTTATCAGCTTCGTCCGGGTCTAGCAGCGAGTTCCCCTCGGACTTCATGGTGAACCCCGGGTAAAGTTCTTCTCCTGATGTTCTAACACTTTTCCGTAATTTTCTCCAGTTACATGCTAACTGCTTATTTATACTATCCACAGAGCCACGGTCACTATCAGTGACCAGGAAAACATGGAAACCGATGACCCGGGTAAGGAGAACCCGATTGATGATATGACGGCCGCAGCTGGCGGCGAGGAAGAACGACAAGTGCCACCAAAGAACCCGGCTGATCAAGAAGCCGAGTATCCGACATCCTCGCATGCGCGCGATGAGGAAGAGGCCGCGATCCTGGGCACGGGGGGAGGCGAGCCAGGCTCCGATACTCATACGACCCGGGTGCCTTCCCCTGTCAGGGAGGAAACTCCATCTCCGGGTTAACAAGATCCCGGATCTTCCAACTTGGGCAACCACTCCTTCGACCAAATGATGTGCGCCATCCTCGCCATGAATGCCACAGAAAAAAATATGCTACAACGCATGGCTGCTGAACACCAGGTAATGCTAATTGATACTTCGTGGTATCCATCTAGTCCCCAAGTTCCGAGTCTAACCTTGTCGAAGTTATACTCGGTACTCCCTTTAATGCCCGGCTAACTATGATATCCGACTAACAATTGGCTTTCCTTTCCTTATAGGCACAGACGGCCAGGTCCGAGGAAATTTTGGCCAAGACCAATCAACTTCTGGACACCGAGGTAAGGCTGAGAGAGGCACTTGAGGCTGAGGTTGAAGCTTTTAATGAAGATGTCAAGGAATACAAAGAGAAATACACCACTACTCAGGCCGCGCTGAAGAAACTATCGGCCCAGGTTGCCGACACTTATCGTGTCTTGCTTGGTAAAATTTTATTACTGGATATTTCCATGACTCGGCTTGTTTCTTGATATATGATACCCGGAATTCTTGTCATAATCTTTGTTGTTTCGACTGTAGGCTCTAATCTCGCAGCTCCAGAAGAAGATGATGTCCAGAAAGCGAAAAACTTGAAGAATGTGCTCCGGAGTTTCTGTGCTGGCACAAAATGGATACTAGATGCCGTGAAGTGGCCGACTGAGGGATACCCGGGTATGGAAACCCTCGTCCATGCGTGCTCCACTGTCCCCGCATGGATTCAACTCTGGAAACGCTCGGCATGCCGGGTTGGGATGACCCGGGGACTTACGCTGGCTAAAGCTTACTTTCCTAAGCTTGAGCCGGCGAAGCTAGTGGCCGGGTTTCTGGAGTACAAGGCCGATGGCTCTAGGTTCTCTGCTAAGGATTCAAGGCCGTACGGGCTGAGGTGCGTCACTCGGCAACTACGCTTGCCGATAGTCTGGACCTGAATAGGTTTGTCACTCCGTACGACGCTGAAGATAAAGCTGTGAAGGGAGATATGCCCTTGCCCTTCGATATACTGAAGAAGTGGAATGCTGACTCAGCCAGGAGGAAGGAGGAGGCCGCGAAGAGGGAGGCCGAGTTTGAGTTAGCGCCAACCTCCTCTACACCGGCTGTCCGTCCTCCTGTTCGTCCTGATGCTGAAATTCCGGGTGACGATGCTGGGAAAGCTTCTGAGGAGTGGACCCAGGACCAAGACCCGGAAGGCGAGGGCAAGGATGTAGACCCGACCCAGCATATCAAGTGAACTTTTATCTAATGCTGTTTTAATACCTTGTTCGGCCGATGTTCTTGTAACACAAATATTCTTTTGGTAGTGTGCCTGTGCACCTTTGATACTATTGTCATGGTTTGTAATGCTTTTGAGACCTTAATATATTTCGTGGCCCTTCTGGCCTTTGGATAAATTTGATACTTTCCAGTCTTTTGGACTTATTCATTATTGATTTTCCGACTTCCTTTATGGTGCCTTTTGTGAGACTCGGTTTTTGGGTCTCGGGGGTTTTGACAGGTGGACTTTTCTCTAAGTCCCCAAGTCCCCAAGACTCGGAGTTTTGGGTTTTTGAGCTTAGTAGCGAGATAATTTGTTTCTTTTTTCAAATTCCCAGGTCCCCAAGGCCCGAAATTCCGAGTCTAGGGTGTTGGGTGTGTCAAAGAGAACGAATCATTTCTGCTAGACCAAAAACCTAGAGCCGTTTCACATAGGTTTTGAAGTTATGCTTAATAAACTTTGAGTTTCCGGCTATTAACCTTGTACTCTGCATAACCTGTGGTTTAGATGACCCTTTTGACTCTCTTGTACTGTAAGCCGGCTTTCGCGTGGATAATCATGTTGCAACATCTGTGCGAAGACAGGATCATGCAAGTCCCATTGGGCATCATGACTGATTGTAATCGTACGCGAGCAAATCATGCCACTTTAGTGCGAGTCACATCGAGTTAAGTAAGAAAAGTCAAGGAAGTTTGGCTCCTTTGTCCGGTTATAAGCTTGCAGCCGTACTCGTTTGCGAGTAGTCGGCCCTTATAACTCATAGGCATCATGGCCGGGTCTTTGAGTTTATAGCTGTGCTATTCAATCAATCAGCCCCCAAGACCTACATATATGCAACTTACTAAAGAAACTAATGTGCTAAGAACAGTAAATAATACTTACCTGGAAGAAGGATAAAAAACCTAACAGAAATAAAAAGTTGATAAAAAACACATGAAAAGGAAAGAATATGTTGTTTAACCATCTCTTTATTGATATGAGAAAAGTTAGGTCAGCAAGCCGCCTCATTAAAAACCCTCCAGTCCCCTTAGGTACCCTGGATAGGAAAAGAGTGCGTCTGAAACCTGCTGCCTGTTACATCGTGTAATTCCACTTTGCGAATCTAGCCTGAACTAGTATAATCAATACACATTCTCCACTCATTGGTCTTTTTCATTACGAGTACCGGGTTTGCTAACCAGTCCGGGTGAAATACTTCCATGATAAAGCCGGCTGTAAGCAGCCATGCAATTTCTTCTCCTATAGCCTTCCTTCTTTCTTCATTCATTTTTCTCAGGCCCTGTTTCACAGGCCTGGACTTGGTATCAACGTGCAAACTGTGTTCTGCCAGCTCTGTAGGGATACCCGGCATATCGCTGGGCGTCCAGGCAAACACATCCTGATTCGGACGAATGAACTCCACAAGTGCTTTTTCCTGTTCGCTGTCCAGGTTAGATCCTATAGCAAATTGCTTAGAGGGATCACCCTCGATAAAAGCCACCATCTTGGTGTCCTGTGCTGCCTTGAAATTTTCTCTCTCATCTTCAGTATTCGGCCTTTTTAACGCTGTTCTGTCATCCGGGTCTACTTGAGACCGGTAATACTTGAGTTACTCTTTTCTGCAAGCTTGCTCAGCCATTGCCGCATCTCCTTCGTTGCACTCAGCCGCTATATCCCGTCTCCCATGTATGGTGATGGTCTGCTTAGGACCCGGGATTTTTAGCTGTAGATACACATAACACGGCCTGGCCATGAACTTAGCATAAGCCGGCCTTCCGAATAGCGCGTGATAAGGACTGCGCAACTTGACCACCGCGAAGGTGAGCCACTCAACCCGAAAATTGTCCTTCGATTCTCCAAAAGCTACCTCCAATGCGATTTTTCCCTCGGGGCACGCTGAGTGACCCGGTACTATCCCGTGAAAAACTGTTGAACTCTTCTGCGGCTGGGACTCCTTGAGACCCATGCGTAGAAAGGTTTCCCAATATAAGATGTTGATGCTACTTCCGCCGTCCATTAAGACCTTCTTCAGCTCATACCCATTAACCTGCAGCGCAACCACTAATGCTAAGACTCCCGGGTGTTCTATCCTTTCCGGGTGGTCTCTCCTGCTCCATGTCACGTCTTTCTCTGACCACCTCAGGTATCTCGGGACAGTCGAGGAAACCGAATTTACCGCCTTTTTCAGTATCTTTTTATCCTTGTTGGAAATTCCTGTAGTATGCACGTGATATTGCCCCAATTGCTTGGGGTTAGCTTGGAAACCTCCGGCTCCCCCCTGGTTGTTACCCGGATTTCCGCCTGCGGGATTACCGGCTGGGGGTGGGCCGTTGCCCGGGTTTCCACCCGGACCCGGTCCTCCTCCCCGACCTGCACCTCGCATAGCCTTGTTTACCTCCTCGTTTTTCCATCTCTGTAGGTCCGCGCACTGCTCCAATGAGTGGTTAGCCGGCCTACCGTTCCTGCTGTGCTTAGGGCACGCCATTCTGAAGATGTCCCAGTTGTTACCCGGCCTTGGCGGTCCCTGATAATTTCCTCCGTTATGGTTTCCTCCATTGAAGTTTCCTTCTGCCCTAGGTCTCGAAGACCCGGCTTCTGTGCTAGCGACAAACTCGGAGCTTCCCTTAAACGGGCGCTTGTTCTGGTTGTTCCCATTGTTACCTCCATTGTTACCCGGCGTTGATCCATTGCCGGTTCTTCCATTGTTACTTGTGTTTGCTTTTGCTTTCTTGTCATCGACGTCCTCTTCTGTAGTATCTGTTGCAGCGTGTTTGTTGCATGCGTCCATTAGTTCTCCCATCGTAACCTCTGAAGCATTCCGACTAGATTTCATGCGAGTTAACTTTTGCACTAAAGGTATGTACTTGCACATCTTTGCCATAGCTTGTAACGCATCCTTGGGCTGAATATCTGTAGATGAGTGAAGTATCTCCATAACTCGGCGCACCCAGCTGCGCGCCGATTCTCCCTTCTTCTGGACACACCGTTCTAAGTCATCAATAGTGAATAGCTTTCTGCACGTCCCATGAAAGTGCTTGATAAACGCAGTTTTCAACTCCTCCCATGACTTGATAGACCCTTCCGGTAGATTATTGAGCCATAACTTTGCTGCTCCTTCTGACATCATCAAGTACATGAACTTGGCTTGAAGATTTTCAGATGCGTTGCGGATTGACATAGCCATCTCATAACTGCTCAACCATGTTTCTGGATCCATAGTCGGCTCATAATTCACTACTTTACCCGGTTCCTTGAATTTATCCGGGTAAGGCTCAGCCCTGATGTTATCCGACAGACACTTAGGCCTAGCGAGATTAGTCGGAACTGGCCTCACTCGGGAAACGTGCGATCCTGCGGGGGGTACGGCTGGATGCGGCACTGCTGCTGGTCCGTGCACCGCAGACCCGGCCGCGGCTCTCCTGGCTCTGGAACTATCCACAATAGCTTGCGCTGCTGTTGCTGCTGGTACGGCCTGAACGCGTGGAGGAGGCGGCATTTGCTACTGCTCTGCCCTCCGCCGCGCTGAGCTTGTCTGAATATTGCCGGTATTGCCTCGTTGCTGGCTGATATATGGTGTCCCATGCATTCCACTTCTGTGATCCGGGTAATTGACTTGCTGCGCCACCGCCGTGCGCAATAGATCTATCGCTCGCCGGGTCTCCTCTGCGTGGGGTGACTCTCTCACGGGGATTTGATTCAATGCGAGTGTTGCTGCGTACACATTGTCCATGGGGTTGTTGTAATGACCTGCTGGCGTGCGAAATCGTGATGGTGGTGGTGGTGGTAATGTATTGCCGGTATGACTCCAGTCTGTAATATGGGTAATCCGGCCAGCACGTTTACTGGCTGTGCTCCTCCAGTTGCGGGTTGATGTACAGTTCCTTGGTTCGCCGTTGGAATCGGCTGATCCTGAGGCGTGATGAATAGTGCGGCCGGGTTTAGAACTCCACCCGTTGCCGGTAATCTGGTCTGGTGCCTTTGATGCACCCGGGTTGTTTCTTCTCGGAGCCGGTTTTCCAATGCATCCAGCTCACGCTGGCGCGCGGCTACCCCTTGTTTTTCTGCTTCCACTTGCCTTCTTTGTTGCTCTAATGCACGACGGGCTACATCCAGATCCCTAACACGTTCCACCGCGTTTTCTGGAGTTATGACTGTGGCTAGAACGGTGGGATCCAGGATCATGTTGTTGTTGAACAGGGCCGGGTGTTGCGGATTTGAAGGACCCGCCCCTGGCGTCCGGTTTGCCAGATATCCAAACGTGTTCGCCTGCAACTCACTATCCGCCGCATGGCTGGTAACTGATGCTGATTCTCCATCAACCCGGGCCAGAACCGGGTTTTCGTCAACCGGACCTTGCGGCTGGGGCAATGCTTGTGCTGCTCCGACGGCGGCCGCGGTCACGTTCCCTTGATTAAGATTGGTTGCGGGGGCCGTGTAGACCGCGACCTGGCGCATAATGCTTGGCGCAGATTCATATTCTTCCTCATCACTGCTATCCTCCTCGTACCGGTCCTCCAGCAGGTGCAAGATAGACTCGGTGTCATCCTCTCTCATAACCCGGCCACGCGGGGTCCATGCCGGCTCATCCGGTTGTTCCCTCTTCGTGGTGGGCTCTTCTGTCGGATCTATCGTCCCGACCGATTCCTCTCCATCAGACTGAACGCAGGTGGCCTCCCCTGACACAGAATCAAATCCAAAATCATCAGGGATTGAACCGGACATACGTACCATGCCGATGAAGACGTTGATCCGGCCGATTGTCACGACAGATCCGGATTCAAGCAGATCCGACTCTGGCCCCCAGCCAAAATCGTCCACCATCTTCTCTCCTTCGGGGTTGGTGTAGATCTCGCCGATGACGAGGTTCTTCATGTTCTCCTGAGCTTCTCCCGTGATGTAAACACCCTTGGACGTAGGCGCCACGGTGGGCGCAAACTGTCGTGGGATAATCACGGCAGACGTTACCGAGGGTAACTTGTCTTGGGGAAAATTGACTCTGGTGTTTGGGAGAGGGTTTAGCTCAAGGGAAACCATGTGATATGCGATCTGGTAGCCGGCAAGCAAGTCATCGAGTCTCCGATCTGAATATACTATCTCAACTCTCGTGTTACAATGGATACTCGATACCTAGCAATCTCATTCGAACTCCCTAGCTTGAACTCTAGGGGCCGGCTTATATAGTATCCGGACCCCCTGGCTTACTCTCCAAGGCGTACTCTGAATCCTACCCGGACACTTCTTACAAACCCTATACTTCCTTATCGGAACCCACAATCCGGGTTACGAGGCCTACGCTCCTGGGCCTTCTAGAAACTTCTGTTCCCTAAGTCGGGTCTTGCGCAGCGTCCTTTGGGCCGAGTTACTCCTTGGCATTAGCCTACCGGGTTATCATCCCTCCATCAGGGCTCCTTCTCATGTGGCGTTGCCAGACACGCTTTCTCTGTATCACTCTTTTTAGGTTGATGAACGCCTTTTTTGCTTCGGGCGTCCACTCAAACTTATTTGTTTTCTTCAGCCACTTATAGAAGGGCAACGCTTGCTCGCCTAATCTCGCGATGAATCTTCTCAGAGCGGCCAGTCTCCCCATGAGCTGTTGTACGCCGCGAAGATTGGTTGGTTCCTTCATTGTCAAGATCACCTGAATTGTCTCCAGTTTGGCTTTGATTCCTCGGCGGACACCAGGTACCCGAGAAGTTGTCATGTAGGAACACCAAAGACTGCGGGTTAAGCTTGATCTTTTACGCGTTAAGATCGTCGAATGTCTCCCCGATGTCCTCGAGGAGTGTATCCTCCACTCGAGTTTTTATGACGATGTCGTCAACGTACACATGTACATTCTTGCCCATGAGCTTGGTGAGGCATTTTTGCATGCAACGCTATATGTTGCGCCTGCGTTTTTTAGCCCGAAGGGCATTGTCGTGTAGCTTTAGACACCGTGAGGCGTAATGAATGTTGTCTTCTCCTCATCCTCCTTTTTCATCCTGATCTGATTATATCCCGAGTAGGCGTCCAAGAAGGTGAGTCGTTGGCAGCCTGCGGGGGAATCCACGATCTGGTCGATCCGTGGTAAGGGGAAGTTATCCTTGGGCCAGTGTTTGTTCAACGACGTATAGTCGATGGACACGCAAAGGATTTTAGTGTTTTTCTTTGGGACCCGCACTGGGTTTGCTAACCAGGTGGATATTTTTATTTCTCTGATGAATTTTGCGGCCAGTAGTCTATTCACCTCCTCCCCGAGTGCCTTGTTTTTTGGCTCGGAAAATCATCGGGTCGTTTGCTTGATAGGTTTGGCGTCTTTGAATACTTTGATTGAGTGCTCGGCGAACTCCCTGGGTATGCCTGGCATATCCGAAGGCTGCCAGGCAAAAAATTCCCAGTACTCACGGAGGAGTTCGACGAGTGCGCTTTCCTATGCGGACGATAGGGTGGTGGACACCATCACCGTCTTCGCGGGTTCTATCGGGTGCACTTGATGCTTTCGAGTGTCGTTGTTTGCGCTGAACTCGAGTTCTGGGGCGTTAATTTTGGTGAGCGGCATTACGGAGTGATCCGTGGTCATTGCCAACTCTTCCAGCTCCTCCTGCATCCCGAAATATTTCGCGATCTCATTGAACTCAATATCACATTTGTCCGACTTTTGGAAGTCGCCATCTATGGTGTTGGTGTCGTATTCCCCTGGGAATTTGAGCTTCAGGTAGGCGTAGTGGGGTACTGCCGTGAATCTCGCGAACGCTGTTCGGCCGAGAATGGCGTGGTACTGTGAGGGCCAGTCGACTACCTCGAAGTCGAGGAATTCTCTCCTGTAATTTCTTGGGTTTCCAAGCACCACCTCCAAGTTGATTGTTCCGAGTGGTCGGACTGCTTTTCCTTGTACTATCTCGTGGAAGGATGTTTCTGACTCTGCGAGTCCATCCAGGTTCTTGTTCATCTTGTGGAGTGTGTCCGCGTAAATGATGTTGATTCCGCTGCCACCGTCCATGAACACCCGAGTGAGGTTGTCGGGGGGGGCTACCCTCGAGTAGGGGTAAGACATGTGAGAAATGGAGTCCAAGATACTGTTTTACCGCGTTCGGCCGTACCAAGTAGGTGGCTACCCGGATAAGAAGGTATCCAGTTGGCGCTATCCGGCAGGAAGTACTAAAGGCCAAGGGAAGATACAAGTGTCTGTCCGGATCAGCCAGGTAGCGCTCGGGTGATCCAGATAGGCAAGAAGACGTTCTACTCGGGCACAAAGTCAATGGAGCCGTTGAGGTGAATCTCGCGTATCCAGGGGCCGTACCAGCATGCGGTTCAACTTACTAGGTGTGTGGTTATCAGATAGAGACATGGGAGCAGTACGGTATGGGAGCTGTCAAATCCTGTCACTGACAACGGGGACAGGACATGTCAGCGACCTACCCTAAGAGACTAACAAGGTGGACAAGACCTGTCAGCGGCCTACCGCGGAGACTTTCGGCGACGTTGTCAGTGGGAACATGGAGGCGTGCGCCGTTCGCACAGTGGAGTTGTCTACTCCGTCCTTTTATTCATAGAATAGTGGTTGGCCACCAGTATATAAGGTGACCAACCCCCTCCTGCACGAGGGTCGAACACTTGGTGGGTCGCTCGGTCAGCAAACTGTTCTAACAATCACTTAGTTGCGTACACATAGAGCTGAGCCCGAGCTACTCGGCAGATAGAGATAGACTGAGAGATTGTAGTATCTGTACTCAGCACAACATAATACAGATAGATAGGAAGGAGTAGGGGTGTTACCTCCACACGAGGGCCCCGAACCTGGGTAGATTGTGGTGTTTGCAGTATTCTCCGCGCGCCTATTTGGCATGCGATCCCTCCCCGGTGACCTACAACGTCCATCGGCCCCAAACCTTAAGCCATCCCAT
>JAPCYS010001342.1:0-39982 GCA_028641055.1 Alopecurus myosuroides
AATTTTGAGAAAATATCAAAATAATTACCGGTTATAAAATCAAACCATAAACTATATGATAAACTGCTCTCATAAATGCTAGAAGTACCAAAGAGCACATCATGCATTGGTCGAGCACTCTATTCTAATCTACATACATGAGAAAAAAAGGCATATCATACTTGATTTGGAGGATATGTGAGCTCGTAATTCCATTCGGCCACGGTAAGAATCTTCATCTAGAATCTCTAGGGGGTGCTTCAATAGCTCATCTCATGATCCTCGACCGAAAAATCTACCCAAAAAATAATTTATCTCTTAGCATACTAACAACTCCTTATAGGATCATGAGAGGCAGGGTGCTCGATGCCTACTATCCCCTCCTGCGGTGCATGCCGCTGAACGAGATGGAGAATTTTGTATCTGCGTCACAAGGCTCTAGAACCAGGAGGCAAACACGAATGGGTTTGTTGTGTTGTTGGTGTATCCCTTATAGAGGAGCTGCCTCTATTTGGTAGGCACTGAGGTGAACTGAAAGGTCAACATAGAAGGTGAAACAACACGCAGGGAGATGAAACGAACATTCAACCGTTCATATTCGTATTCCACTAGTTCATGGACTCAACGGCGAGCATCGTACTCCAGACGTGGAAAAACGTTTCAGCTCTCATGCCACCATTCTGCTTCGTATGTGGGCCTTTGGATTTTCCATTGCGGATTATTGTGTGAGATAAATTGGAATTTTTATGAACAAATAATTCCAAATATACCCTACAAGAAACCACGGGCACAAAGATTTTGCCTTTGGTTCTAAAGCATTGTTTACAAACTGGTACTAAAACGGAGAAGGTTAAGTTGAAATTCCACCTAGGTACGCTACACTATTTTCCAGGTTTGAATGGTGGACTATGCCTAGAAGTGCAATTTTCCTATGATCTATATTAAAAAAATCCATCACACTCCAAGGCTTTCATGAGTTCGGTACATAGCCCACAAATCTTATTGACTACACCGTTTAAAGGTCAAACTCATATAGGTGTGTATACATCAAAAGATATTAAGTAGTACTACATTTGTACTTACGATGACGCCTCTTAGAACACAAGAAGATAAATATCAAACTTCCTTTCAATTTAGGAGAGTGTTGCATCTTCACAGAGTGGTATCATATAAAGATAAGAATACTCTCATCTCAGTATACTCCTTGTCCGAAAGCGTAGAGAGAGAGAGAGAGAGATCTTGCCGACCAACTCCACATTTTCACCATTCGGGCATGTGCACTACTGCATAAGGGTTACAATGGATTTCAGGCTATTCTAGTTCTTATGTTATCCTGATTATAATGATATGGATTCCATTGTAGAATAAAATAGAAAAATTAACTATATTAACATTAGATTTCTATGTGTCAATTGTTACTAATAAAACTATCAGATTGTGGCTTAGGATCATCTGCTAGCCATGCTCTAATTACAACATTTGGCTTGGCGCATTGCAGAAAGGCTCCTAGAGTGGATTCTTTAAACGAATATTGTGACACAAATCAATCTTGGTCGCTCCATCTGAAATTCCCTCACAAGACAGTAGCAACAAACTTTTTAAGAGAATTAATTGAATGTTCATTCTACAAGAGATCACATGTGCTCTTAGAAGCGGTTTGGTAGCTAGATTTCCAAGATCCACATTACTTTGAAGAATTAAACGACAATTTTAGGTTATTAGTGGGTGAAAAGGCAAGCATCTCAAAATTTTGAAGATGTAATATTAAGTGGCATGCACATACTAATTAAATGCCAAGGAATGTATGTTGGAAGAACTCACATATAGAGAAACCAGTGGTCCTTCATGGCTGATTCATAGGAAAATACCAAAGACAAAGCACCGAGTTGCTACAATAATTGGTTGATGAGATGGTTGTTGATCTTTATATTGGTAGGACTATCAGACATAGTCCATTTTTTAGGGCATCAATGCGAAGATAACCTTCCTAGCGTTTGATGTTAAATCAATGGCTACCTAGAGCCACTCTTAGCCTTTTGATGACCATTTGGGTTGTCATGATACAGAAAATAAAAAAAATCAGGTATATTTTTTATTGCCATGTTCCATTATTAACGAATATACTGGCACGGTAAGTTGTACGATGCGACATATTTTGTGGTTCATATGAACATTGTTTGTTCTTGTAGACTATATTTAGGCTTTTTTTGTGTCTATTGAGAAGACACCACAAACTAGCCTCGCTTTTACGTTGAACTTATGTCATTCGCTAAGAATGACACATATCCGGTGGACGTGGATAAGTCCCAGCAATAAAGTACTGCAAAGTATTATGATATTGCATTTTTTTATCTCAATTACTCTCTAACGGAATCTAACCATGTTTTTTCCTACAATCTGCCTCGTGCTTCTTGCAAATTGTTAATGCAACATAGTAGTCTCTCTCGTCGGCACCCGCTTTTCTATTGGTTGTGACGTTTGAACAAATATTCTAGCAATTTCGCATCACCTGATTCACAGTTAAATTTTGTGTTGACAGTCACAATTCATAAAGTATAAATGAGACCATTATGTTATCTCAATATGATTATCGAATGCCCATGTCGCCATGTGCATCTCTAAAACAAACAGAAATAGAGTAAGATTTTTTTTGTGAGAGACAGAACATCGAACATATCAACAAACTGCTTCATAGAAATTCAAATGATTTCAGAGCATCTAGATGTCAAATAGGATATCCAAAATCTTGATTTCAGGAGCCTCACATTCTTCCGTCATATTCTCTATTCGTAGATTACAATTGCCGAGATGAATGAGTGTGTTGAATGTGATGCAGTTTGGTCTAATCACCGGTGTTGGTGGTGCCACCACACTTATATTCAATCCTAGCATAGTCAAAGTCAAAAAAATCCAGAAAGCAGCAAAAAAATTCCTCTATTGTCTTCCCTAACTTGACGAGAGCAAAATACAAACCAATATGTGTATGCGGAAGCGGTCGATACCCAACAGGGGGTTCGATGTTGTTTATATATGTAGAAGACAGAAGCCTCGAGGGAGTACAGTGTAAGAAACGGACTCGACATAAGATAGTACTCGGTAGTATCGTATCCATGTACAACTCAAAGTCTAACATCCTATCACGATACCTATACAATATCTAACACCCTCCTTAATCTGAACTTCGGCGAAGGTTTTAGATTATGCTTCAATTCATCAAGACTTCTAACAGAGAGAGCCTTAGTGAAGCCATCAACAACTTGATCCTTGATTGAAATAAATTTGATCTCAAGTATTTTATCTCCCACTCGTTCTCTCACAAAGTGATAACTAACCTCAATATGTTTTGTGCGAGCACGAAATATTGAATCTTCTGACAAGTAGGTGGCACCTAAGTTGTCACACCATAGACATGGATTGTCATTCATCTTCACACCAAGTTCATTAAGAAGTGTGCCAACCCAATAAGCTGTTGTGGCATTTGCTAAAGATTTATAGTCATCTTATGTACTAGATCTTGAGACTATAGCTTTCTTACAAGCACTCCAAAATACAAGATTTGGTCCAACTAATATAGCAAAACCACCAGTAGAACGTCTATCATCAAGGCAACCAGCCCAATCTGCATATAAAAAGGCAATAAGAAGTATTGATGGTGATTGAGTAAAATATATACCAGTATTGATTGTATCCTTTATACATCGTAGAATCCTCTTCACTTTCGTAGCTGGTGCATGCAGATATTGACACACTCTATTAACCGAAAAGGACAAGTCTGGATGAGTCAATGTAAAATATTGTAGTGCACCAACAATGCTTTTATATTGAATACTAATTTCAGGACCAATAAGATTACCCACATTAAAAGACAATTTTTCTGATACTGACAATGATGTTGGTGTTGATTTGCATTGTTCCATAAGCACTTTATCAAGGAGCTCACGAGCATGCTTGAGTAAGAAGTAAACCATTTTGAATCTGTTTTACCTCAATTCCCAAGAATAAGTGTAGATCACCATGATCCTTAATAGCGAAGCTTTTATTTAGTTCTTGTAGCAAGGCAAGAATTGCATCATATGAAGAGCTTGTCAGTATGATATTATCAACATAAATAAGAACAAATATCATCACATTAGACTTGTTGTAAAGGAAAAGAGATGTAATAGCCTTTGATGCAATAAAACCAAGATCATAGAGCTTTGTTGTGAGCCGAGAGTGCCAAGCTCTTGGTGCCTATTTCAGTCCATAAATAGCTTTGTCAAGTTTGCAACCATAGCTAGAAGCATGAGAGTATTCGAAACCTGGGGGCTGTCTCATGTAAACCTTCTCTTCTAGAACACCATGTAAGAATGCGTTCTTGACATCTAGCTGCCTTAGACTCCAGCCTCGAGAAACTGAAATAGCTAGTACACCTCGGATGGTTGCAGCTTTAACAACTGGACCGTTCATGATAGTCAATACCATACCTTCGCATAAAACCTTTGGCAACAAGGCACGCCTTATACACGTTTCTTAATATGATAGACCCACTTGCAATCAACCCAATTTCTGCCTTTTCCAGGTGGAACAAGATGCCAGGTTTTATTTTCCATTAAGGCACCATACTTTTCCTTCACTGCATTGTACCAATTTTCATCACTAAGTGCTTCAGTCAAAGTGCTTGACTCACCTGTGACAGCAATCATGCCATGTCTAGTAGTATCTTTCCCATACAATTTTGGTTGTCTTCCGTATTTTACAGTGCCATCTTCGTACTCCTTGGGTTTTTTAATACCCTTCTGAAGCCGTGTGCTTATACCAGGAATTTGAGGTGCAACGAGAATTTCATCCGCGGTAGATCCATCAGAACCTAGATCCTCCGCGCCACTGTCTGCATTGTCGTCCGGCATAGAAGATCCCTGAGACGAGGAGGCAGAGGCAGATGGGCCACCTGCTCCCCCTGTCAGCTGCATGCGCACAACAGCACGTGGAGCAGGTGAAATTTAACATAAATAACCTTTTGGCGCAGCAAATTCACACTGTAACCCCTCAAACCAAAAATTTCAAAATAACCCTTTTGCTTAACTCCCCCCTAAAGGCGTTATGTTCTATAGCATAACTCGAGGACCTGAGGCATCATTGATCGTGCCATCGTGGACGCAGACTTCCACATGGCAGACGGCTTAACGCCATAGGGGAAGGCGTTATGCACCTTAATGCCCTCGCCGGGGGTGTTACACCACTTAACGCCCTCGCCTACTCCGCACTCCACTCCACTCTCTACTCCCCACTCCACTCCACTCTATACTCCACTCCACTCTATCCTCCCCACTCTAAAATCTTTACTCCCCACTCTAAACTCTAGCTCGTCCCTCTCTCTAACTCTACCCTCCAATCCCTCCAAATCTTGGTGATTTCTCAGGGGAATTCGTGTTCCCTTGCTTCTCCAAGGTAATTTCCCCTCTTTCCTTTTTTTTTGTCCAAGCACAATATTCCAATTTAGTCAATTTGCTCCCTATTTTGGAAACCCTAGAAATTGGTTCTCCAACCTAATGCTTAAACTGGTTAGTTTTTTGTTGATGTATGGAGCATATGTGGTTGTTACGATGATCTAGATCTATCGATTTGGTGGCAAAACCTAGATATTTTTGGATGGGGCTATCCCTCATATGACCACCTAGGAATTGTTCTATTAGGGCCTACTTGTTATCTATTACTACAATTAATAATTGTTGTGGTTTTCCTTTTCTATATGTTGTCGAGAATCGTGAATGTCCATCATGTGGACGTTGCTGGGTTTTCAAAGCGAACATTGATTATCGAGACCAGGACGAGATAGTCATGTTCTTTGACTCTAGTCCAACATTTCGTGATGTTGTGAAGAAGGTCCGGAGTGAGTTGAATTGGAAGGACAAGAATGATGTAGTTGACTTGCAAGGGAGGTACAACTTTCCCACGGTCATTGCATTCGGTGGAAGATGATGCTAGTCGACTCGGAGAGTCTTTGGGAAGCTTACAAGGTGGTTGTTTTCGACTCACAAGACAAATCGTTTGAATTGTTTGCCACAAAGAAGGTTGGTGCTCGAGTGCACATTGATTTATATCTTGAAGCATGTCCTAGTGAAGGGAGTAGTCGTGTTGAACGGGGAGAGGCACATGTCGAAACGGAGGCGGAAGTGTACGAGACAATGATGAGCCAACCTCCTTTGACACAACTCTTGAGCACCTATTGCGATAACGATTATCGTGATGACTACGGTGATGGTGGTCATGATGAGCCCAAGTGGCATGCGGAGGAAGATGATCCCCGTGGAGGTAACAATGGAGGTCATGAGCATGCGAGTCATATCAAGGAAGATGAGCCCGAGACCCGTGCCGAGGTCTTGCTTGAAGAGACCGAGGGTGATCCAACAGAACATTTCTTCCGTAACCATAATATTGGAGATGTTTAAGCGAATTGTTTTGAACAGGACATGGACCGTGACATCCAATACTCCCGAGCACATACAGTGGACTAGGAAGACGACGACCCAAAAGAGGAACTTGGCGAGGATGGTTTGACGGCTAAAGAAGCAAAAACCTTTATGTATGCATTTTGTCGTGATCACCATACATCGTTGTTTCCTACTCTAAAGCCTTGCGGGTAAAGCTATTGTTGATGGTGGTACCAGTAAGATTCTTGGGCCAAGGTCTTATTCTAAGAAAGAAACCGAGCTACACAATCATGGGGTCGGTAAAGAAACCATCTTTCATGCATGGATGAAATGAAACAATGGGTAAAGGACTACTCATTGAAGCATCATCGAGAATTTAGTATTAAGTAATCGGACGAGAAGATCCGTTACACAGTGGTATGTGAACAGTATCATTGTCCATAAACTATTCGTGCAAGGCATATACAGGAGGGCAGACCTATGAAAATAACACGGTGGAAGCTTACCAATTGTTTCCTCACACACGGATGTGCCCCGAAGAATATCGACGTTGCCAATTCTAAGAATGATCATCGCCAATTAAGCTCAGAGTTTATTAGCTAGAAAATTAGCTCAATGGTCAATATCCTAACTTGTCCAATTAAAGCCGTTATCAAGTATGTGTTGGATCTATACGGCTACACGGTGAAGTACCGGAAGGAATGGAAGGCCAAGCAAGCTGCATTCAGGATGTTATATGGAGAATGGGAAGAGTCGTACAACCGCATAGCCAAGTTGTTGGAATGGATGGCCGCAAACAACCCTGATATGTTCTAGGTGGTTGAACCCTTTGGCTCGGAAACAATGATGCACAAAGGTAAAACTATATGGAAATTTGGACGTGTATTCTGGACGTTTGGTCCTTGCATAAAGACTATCAAGCACCGCAGATCCATTTTGTCCATGGATGGGACATTTACGACCGGTTTTACAAGGGCACAATCATGGCGGCGGTAGGACATGACGGTGACGACCAGTTGCTACCCTTTGCATTCGCACTTGTGTTCGCGGAGAACAATGATAACTGGGAGTGGTTCCTTAGCCTTGTAAGGACAAGTTTCATTGGACCTCAAACACATATTTGCATCATATCAAACAGACACTAAGGTATACTCAACGACGTGAAAGTTGAAATCCCCAGATACCCCCGTGTTCATCATGGGTGGTGGATGAGGCATTTTGTGTCGAACTTCTGCAAGGCATGTAAAAACAAGGAGGTAGCTTATTTGATCCAAGATTGCTGCCTCGCCATCACCACTCGTCATTTCTTGAAATTATTTAATAAAATATACATAGTTGCCGAACCGGTGGCAAATAATTCTTGACAAGGAGCAAGCTAGACAGGACCAAATGGTCGCGGGCATATGACCACTTCGGAATGAGGTACGGTGATATGACAAGCAACATGGCCGAATGTTTCAACAGTGTGATTAAGGGTGTGTGTTCATTGCCCGTGTCAGCAATAGTGGAATATACATTTCGGAGATGAATGAATACTTTCTGAAATATAGTGTGAAAACGGAGAAGCGAATTTCCGTGGAAAACAAGAGAAAGAAGGTGTACAAGTACCCCAAGAAGATCCACAGTTAGATGACGTACCAGCAATACAAGGCGGACACGGTGGATTTATCAAGTCATCGAGCAGGGTGGGATCACACAGAATGGTGTCTAGTCTGGAAGCGGGACCTTCAAGGTTAATCTGACAACCGGCGAGTGTTCTTGTTGTAGACCAACCATATATCATCTCCCATGCATACACTTGATGGTGGCTAGTCGGAAGAGACATGTCGGTTATGAGTCTAGAAGTAATGTAAGGATGAGATATTATAACATCGAAGCTTTGAAGGCCACATGGCCTGGGAGGTCCAAGCTTTCCTCGACCTATCGGTTTGGCCAGATTAGAAAGGCTCTCGCTATACCCTCATCCTGCTATGAAGGTCACGAAAGTAGGTACGCCAAACAAAGCGTTTCCAATATGACATGGATGATTGGGGTGGTGGTGTTTTCCCTACATGGGGTAACCAACATTTATGTGACCCTCGTCAAAGCGAGACCCACCTGCTGAGGCTAGTTCTACTGCTTGCACAAAAAAGAAAGAGAAATAATGTTGCAAGTACAAGCAAAGAAGGTGGCAATACAACTACACGGGGACGTGGCCGAAGAACAAATGTTGATGGGAATGGTGGGAGAGGTGGAGTTGGCAGTGAAGGAGAGGAAAATCATGTTGATGGCAATGGTGGTCATGGTATAAAGTGGTGGCCGCGGAGGCAAAAATACTGAAGATGCTGAAAATGCTGAAGGTTCCAACTCGTGGCTGTGTCAACGGTGGTCGTGGTAGAGGTGGTGGCCGAGGTGGCCGCGGAGAAGGCAATACAGAAGATGATGGAAATGCTGAAGGTTGTGAATGTCGTGGCCGTGGCAATGGTGGTCGTAGTGGTCGCGGAAATCAGCGGCCGCGAAGAAGTACACGTGAATGATGGCGGTGTGTGTTAGTGATGGCTGAGGTATAGAAAATACTGATCGTGGTAGAGATGATGGAGTTGGTGAAGTGGAGGGAATGTTGACAGTGGCCGTGGTGATGGAAGTGGTGGCCGAGATATAGAAAATGTTGGTCGTGGGAGAGGTGATGGAGGTTGTCGGGGGATGACCCTGGTATGGCAAAGCCCACGACTCGACACTGCGACAAGAAAGAAGTAATCTAACAGGAATCGTGTTGCCAGGAATCTGGCTGCCTGGTTTCGTGTCCGCCTGGTATGCTGGACGGCTGGTATCATGAACGGCTCATATCTTGGCCGCCTGCTATCTTGGACGGCTCTTATGAGAAGTCAACTACCGCGTCCTGTTGGACACAGGCAGACAAGACAAAGTACCACTGTTGCTGACGTATGCAACCGTACGAGAGTTGATGAAGGTTCTCCTTCGCACCACTATATAAGGGGCACAACGGTGCCTTATCTAGCAAGCCTCACTTGGGCCATGAACTTATTCTCACTCATGTACGTACCTAGCCTGGCTGCTTCTCTTCTCTCTAGCAATTAGCAAATACAGCTCTAGAAGTATTATGTAACAGCAAATATTTCACCATATATACCATAGATGCAGGAGTAGGGGTTTTGCCTCCTAACGAGGGTCCCGAACCTTGGCATGTCTCGTGTCTGTCGTGCTCGTGCACAATCTCGCCGGCACTCCGTCGCACGCACAGCCGGAACCACCCGATAAAGTCATCCCCTTCACCTGTCGTGTACCATGCCACTGGTGGAGAACAGGGCAGTAGCACCGGTTTGTAAGGGACTTTGGACTCGGATACAAATCCGGTGCTACGTATCCGGGACTAAAGGCCCCCCCCCTTTAGAACCGGTCTGTCACCAACCGGTTCTAAAGGCCTCCACGTGGGCGCCCAAGAGCGCGCGCAGGCGGAGGACCTTTAGAACCGGTTGGTAACACCAACCGGTCGTAAAGCTTTTTTTTTCTCTTTTTTTTTTTCCTTTTCTTTTCAGGGTTTCTGATTCCGTATTTAGGGTTTAGGGTTTAGGGCGTGTTCCGTATTTTCAGGGTTTCCGTTTACGTGTTTCCGTTTAGTCTTTCCGTTTCCGTGTGTCGGTGTTTTGTTTCTTACGAACACGAAATCGGAAAACACGTAATCAGAAATACGTATCCGGAAACACCGATTCCGTGTTTGCGGTTAAGTGTTCCGATTCCGTGTTTGCGGTTAAATGTTGATGCACCAAATAAAAGTACATATATATATATACATGTAACACGAAGTAATCGTCCGAGAATTACATAATCTGAAGTTCGTTTTCAATAGCTGTATACTTGCATAGAGAAGGGAGCTGGCTATTGGTTCATAGGATGGAAAAATTCTCCGTCTTCTGCTATGACTTGCGTGAGAAGAAATCCTGCCAATTCCTCTGCAATAGCCTTGCAACGGTCGATTGGTTTGATCTGCGCCCGCTTTCGTGCCATCTTTAAAAGAAGTAGATGAAAACAATTAAGTTATGAACCAAGCTAAAACAAAATTAATGGCAACATAAATAAAGCTGTGAAGATCCGGTTACGTACCTCTAGATTTCTGGTAGTACGGGATTTCTCATTGATCGTCCTATGAATGAACTCGCAAACGTAGTATCCACAATAATCAGTTCCCTGTGGTTGTTGCGGGACTTTCTATATACGAGAAACATAATTCAGTCAATTAATAATAATCAAGAGAATGGTAATGGTATTGAAATCAGGGTACGTAGTACTACTTACTTTGTTAATCTGAAAGTGGAGCTTGTCTGCCCATGTACCGGGTTCTTCCTTGATGAACATTTGCCAAACCCTGGGCGACAAAAGAAAAATGAATAGAAGAGTTAATTATTACTTACTTGATATCAGGAAATGAACGAAAAAGAGGCCGATGAACGAAAGAGTCCGATATATATATACTTTTGAAGCATCTGACGCACGGTCTTCCATGTGTCAGCGCCCCAGGTTAACGAGTCCCAGACTTCAACTTGTCCTTTATCAATTCTAATAATGAACAATATGAAGTGGCCGCTGCGCACGTGTACACATGCAGTCATGCATACTCATCAATTACACTTAACATCAGGTAAGCAAAATGGAATGTCTACAAGACAGTAACACTCACTAGAATCCGTAGGGCCAAAGTATTTTTTTTTGGTACTTTGTCGCTTCAAAAACCTTAGCAAATCATCCGGTGTATCCTTGTTGAACCTTTCTATTGTGTTTTGATGATACGAATACGGGTCAATGAACCCAAAGTCGCAGATTCCTGCCAGCCTGCATTCACGAATCTTCATTCTGCATAGTAGCGTACAAAAAGAATGTCGTGAGTGATAATTACACGGGCAACGAACGCGAGCTTAACTAAATAATTAAATTACACAAATAAATCACTTACAAACAGTAGCAGCTGAGGATAGACTTGTCGAGGGCACGTTGATTGTACATCTGGAAGAAATCATCGAACCCAAGCTCGACACCGTAATCTCCGAAGTAGTGTTGATCCTGAACTTGAGCCATGATACAGTCTCTCTTCTGCCTTGCGGCCTCCAAGTACCAATCATGTAAACTCCGTAGTTGGGTTGTTAGAGCAGTAGGATTTTCGACCAGAGGGTGCCCGGGCTTGTATGTATATACCACATCAGCAATAGCGTAACCCACGTCGCCCATGCGTGGACCGGACACTGAAGCCTGGTCAGATAAGACCTTGAGCGGGGCAATTGACCGTGCTTCTTGTTGTCCGAGCTGGGGAACTTGTTTCCCGCATTTCGTCTGCTCCGTCTGCTTCATCTGTGCGGTGTGCGTCTTCTCAATGTACCGTTCATAGTCTAAAAGGGGCGGCGGTGGCGGCGGTGCAGGATAATATAAGTTGTCGATGGTCCGCTCAATTTTCCACTTTGGGATGTCCTTCAGAGTTTCCTTCCAGGTGTCTGGAGGGGGCTTCAGGAGAAACCGTGCGAACCATGCGCTGGTTTTGGCTTTCACGGCATCGGTTAGTTCCTCCGGAGTTATCAGGCCTGGTAACTTCGGGGGAGTCTCGACTTTCTTGGATTTCCTTGGTCTCTTCTTGGGAGGAGTCCCGTTTCTTCTGAACTTCAGCTTCCGCTTTGCCGTACCCGTAGTGGGCGCATCCGTCGGCTCACGGGAGTGCACGGGCGATGGACCCTCGGCCTCGGGCTCCCAATCTTCGTTGTGGGGTGGACTTGGAGGTTCGTTGGGGGGTGGACTTGGAGGTCGTGCATTCTCTGTACGAAAGTGAAAAAACTATTAAAAATAAGCTTACATGTGGTGCAACATTAGGTAATTGATGGAGGTATATATGGTGCATTTGTACCTGGAGGAGTCGGTGGCCTTGGCGCCGAGTTAGGGAATACGATGTGTTTCTTATTCCACAAGATGATACCAAGCTCCATTTCTCCCAGTGTCTTCTCGCCTTCACCTCCAGGAATATGGAGCTCAATTGAATGGCATCCCGGCGTAATTGTTGACAACCCGACACGAGCATGGGATGCTGGAATCTGACCACCATGGTAGGTTGCTCCAGGTTGATTCGGTAAAGCATAGCCTGACGCCACCCTGAAGGATATGTTCCCCATTGGCATATGTATCTCACAGTTTGTCTTCTCCGTGATATCATCCACGGGGTAGTGAGGCGCCGACGGTTCGACTGCACGACCGTCTTCTAGCTGCAGGTGCGTGGAACCCACGCTGCTTCTATACTGAGATGGGACGGCATCTGCTACATGATCGTCTTGTATTTGCAACTGATCAGGTGTAGGACGATGTTCTACCTCCTCTTCAGTGTCAGGTATACGGTGTCCCCCTTTCTTCAAGAGAAATCCACCTTTTCTTCTAATGTCGATATCCGTTCCATCGCCCTTTTCTTGCTTCTATCACGGCTTCTGTAAGTGCCAATGTCCGCTGCAAACCCTTGGCTCCACGGGGTAGAGCTCCAAAGCCTCGTGTTCGTCCCCACTTTTCGGGGTTCCCGAGTGCCCTCGTCAGCTCGTCGTTCTCTCTATCGGGAACAAAAGTTCCTTTTCGAACAGCTTCTATTGCCTTCTCTAGTTCTGCTACGACTTTTGTTATTTTTCCGACCATGGTACCTGAGCAACAATCATCCCAGTCTCAGCGTCCAACGTTGCCCAATGCGCGAACAACCAGAACTTGGACCTATCGGGCCAGTCATGTGTCTGTGGAATGATACCTCTTTTCACAAGCGCAGCTTCATAGCTTCGCCACCTAGGCAGGGCAGTCATGTAGCCACCTGACCCCAAAATATGGTGATATTTCTTCTTCTTCGCATTCTCCGAATTTGTGGCCGATCGGGATGCAAAGACACCCGATTTCTTGTACGCCTTAAAATCATCCCAAGCGTCTCTTATCTTCACTAGGTTCCCAGTGAGAACTGGATCTTCGTCCTTATATTTCTTCCACGGTTCTTTCTTCCACCTCTGGAATTGTGTGGCCATCTTCTTCAAAGCCCACTGCTCGACTTTCTTCTTCTTATCGCTCGCTACGCTGAAATTTAGCCATAGCATTTCGCAAAGAATTTTTTTCAATCTTTCATCGACATAACTAGCTCCAACGTTGTCCCCGGTCTTCGGCTTATTCCATTCTATTAAGTTGATCGGGACCAGGTCTCCTACAACAATTCCGCACTGATTTACGAATTTGCGATAAGTTTCTGGGGGCTACAGTGGTTTGCCATCAGCAGCAACTGTATCGATCGGGAAGCTTGCGGTATCTTTCAACCTTGCGGCCGAGCCTCGTTTCGACTTTGTCTCAGTACTTGCGCTAGCTGTTCCGGAGGGCGCCTAAACGGGAAAATAATGATTCGTTAGTAAGTGCAATACAAATTAATTGTTGCGTGAACAGTGACTTGAGATATACATTGGCAGAGTTTGTTCTGGAGGGCACTTCTTCATCCTCGATGTTGTCGTCGTCATCATCTACTACATCTTCTATATTCTGATCTCCGTCACCGGAGTCGTTCAAAAATTGATTGCTAAACGCCTGTCCACCGTCGTCATCACGATATATGGCCATTGGATTATTAAAAATCATCTCGCACATGTATCTTTCCTTCTCCGCCTCACCCATTCCCGCGAGTTTATCGGCGTGCGGATCATGTGCAGGTTCTTGGGGATCCATAGCTCAACACCACGTCACCCGGATTTCTCACCAAGCCGCGTGCCCCGGTACTAAGCAGCTCCCAGTGCCAGCCTGGCGGGGCTCAGTCCCGGACATCGCCCGGCGGGTCCAACATAGACATGAACTAAAAACATGCCCGGACTAAGTAAATATTTCGTAATTAAGTAAAATACCTTAGTGTTTCTAACTTAGTAAAAAATAGTAAATTGAGAAATATGACAGAAATAAGATGAAAGTTAAACAGGAACAAGATGGTAACTTAGTGAAAATTTTTAACTTAGTGAAATTATTCTTACTTTCTGAAATTTTCTAACACTAACTTAGTGAAATTTTCTAAGACACTAACTTAGTGAAATTTTCTAACACACTAACTTAGTGAAATTTTTTAACTTAGTGAAATTTTCTAACTTAGTGAAATTTGTCTAACTCAGTGAAATTATTCTTACTTTCTGAAATTTTCTAACACTAACTTAGTGAGATTTTCTAAGACACTAAATTAGTGAAATTTTCTAACACACTAACTTAGTGAAAATTTCTAACTTAGTGATATTTTCTAACTTAGTGAAATTTGTCTAACTTAGTGAACTTTTCTAACACTAACTTAGTGAAATTTTCTTAAAAATATTTAGTGAAATTCCTAAGTTCATATTACTAAGTAAAATTCTTAAGTAAAAATTCCTAAGTAGAAATTCCTAACACTAAAAATTACTAAGTAGAAATTCCTAACACTTAGTGAAATTCCTAACTTCTAACATTAAATTCTAACACTAAAAAAATTCTTACACTAAATTATAACTCTAAAAATTTCTAACACTAAATTCTAACACAAAAATTCTAACACAAAATTCTAACACTAAACAAAATTGTAAAAACAAATTAAACCACTTAAAAAAAATCTTTCCTTAATTACCTACAGAGGGCGACGGGGCGACGGCGAGGGGCGAGAGGCGATCGACGGGGCGTAGGCGGGGCGGCGGAGGTGGAGGCGGCGGAGGCGGAGGCGGGGCGGCGGAGGCGGATGGCGACGGCGACGGAGGCGGGGCCGCGGTGGGGATCGAGGCGGAGGCGGCGAGGCGGACGGCGACGAGGCGGACGGCGACGGCGACGGAGGCGGGGGCCGCGGTGGGGATTGAGGCGGAGGCGGCGAGGCGGACGGCGACGAGGCGGACGGCGCGGCCGGAGCAGGGCTTCGCCGTGTGAAGTAGAGAGAAGACGCGCGTGAAAAGTGTTATCTCCTCTGTACAGACCTTTAGCACCGGTTGGTGTTAACAACCGGTGCTAAAGACCTTTCGCACCGGTTGGTAACACAAACCGGTGCTAAAGGTCTGTACTTGGGCCACATTCAGACTGCACGCCCTGTACAGACCTTTAGCACCGGTTTGTGTTAACAACCGGTGCTAAAAGATCTCTGTACAAACTGCTCGCCTCCCGCGCGCGGCGGTTTTATTGCTACAGTTCGCACCGGCCCGATCGCGAGTCTCTCTGTTTCTTCTCTGTATTCTCTTCTTCCTCTGTCTTCTCTTCTTCCTCTCTTGATCTTCCTCCACCAAGCACACCATGGCTGAAGTTTGGGAGATATACCGTGGTCCCCACCATGCGGCAAGCATCTCGAGGTGTGCTACACCAACAGTTGCGAGAGGCTCCCCGATGCTCTTGCGCATTTGACCAATCTCTATTTCTCCTCTCCGATGAACATCGGTTCTTTGGGCTTGATCTGGAGTATACGGCGGATAACGGGATGTTGCCGTCATCCAGATTGCGTTCAAGGAGGCCGTTTTGGTCTTCCAATGGTCAAGGTAACGCACGCGTACAATCTTGCATCTTCTATTTGTTTGTTGCATGTGAAGAATACATGTGTTGCAACATATCTAACACGTATCAAATTTTTGTTGTTGCAGTAGTTCAAAGCATTCTCCGGCACTTGTTGATTTTCTTGTCAACAAGGAATATGACTTTTGCAGCGTTGACATCACTCAAGACCGTCCGAAGTTGATGCGCTTGGGTATTGTGATACCTGAAGATCACTACATTGATCTTCAGGATCTTATCCATTTGAACGGGGCAAAGACCAGGATGGCTCGTATGGCAACTGCCTTCATCCACGAGGGCTACGAAACCATGAAGTCTGGTTTCCCCTCGAGGAATCACTGGTATTGGGAGAAGACCCCACTGGACTTGACGAACGTCAAGTATGCAGCCATAGATGCATACATCTCCTACGAGTTGTTCCACATCTACTCGACGGAGACATAGATGTATGCGTTCAATATATATGCATGTAATGGATATCTTAGTATGTAATTAATGGATATCTTAGTATTGTGAGACTTATGTTTGTGTTATGTGTGATCGTAAGACTCTATGTTATGAATGTGATATGATTGTGTTCTAAAATCAGAAACAAAGATATAAAATGTGGTGTAGAATGGGAAAAATCTGATCACTTACCCCAGGCGCACACTACACCATATGCGCCTGCGGTACTGCTCTTATCCCAGGCGCATTTGTCCACTGTGCGCCTGCGGTAAAGTTACCCCAGGCGCATTTTGGAGTTTATGCGCATATGGTAAGTTAGGGTGGGTAATGAGTAAGGCAACGAGAAGTGAGAGCGCAAGTGATACATCGAGCATATATATCGTGGATACATATATATAGATTGATCTAGCGAGATACCATACATGTAGATTTTTCTTCTTTTATTTTTCTTTTTTGTTTCACTTCCCTGTTTTTCTTTTACATTGATTTATAAAACATGGAAAACAGAAGGTTACTTTTATTAAAACAGAAAACAGACGCGCTAGCGCGCCGCAGTGTCGCCGGAATACAAATTCTTTTATTAAAAAAGAGAAAACAGATGAACACTACTCCTCGTCGTCGTCGTCGTCGGGGAACTCGTCGCTGACCTCCTCCGGGTCATCGTCGTTGTCGAACTCGTCGGTGACCTCCTCGTCGTCGTCGGAGGTGCATGATGGTATGTCCGAGATAGCCCCCCACCTCGGATCGTCGGAGGCCCAGACTTCGCCGGCGTGGTCGGCCCGACGAAGCTCTTGCAGCGCATTCGTCCTCGCCTCCCGAGCGGCATATAACGCGAGGTGGCGTTCGAGGCGGCGCTCCGCCCGCTCAGCCGCGCGGGTCTGCCAGAGCTCCTCGTCGGCGCTCTCCTCCCCGGGTTGTTCCGGTAATACTCGCGGACGACGCGGTCTTCCATGGCGTCGACTAGGCCCTGAAACGCGCGGTGGTGGAGGTGGAGGTGGTCGGCGGCAGCGACGATCTGCGGCTTTGGCGCCCTGGCCTCCGCTTCCTAGACGGTGTGGCAGTCGTTGAAGTTCATCAGCGACCGCGGGCGGTTGAGGCGCAGGCCGCCGCGTCCCAGGCGCGGGCGGCCTCCGCCGCCGTCGCAAAGGAGCCGAGGGGGATGCGGTCGTCCCCCAGCGGATATCTGCGCTGAACATTCCGTTCTGCCGTGCTCGGATGCCGCGGAAGCCGGTGGTGCTGTTTCTCCTCGGAGGCATTGTGGAAGCGCGACGGTGCGTGGAGAGGAGTGGGCGCGTGGAGAGGAGAAGACGCGCTCGAGGCGCGACAGTTTATACCGCGCCCTCCTGGCCACGCGTCACAACTCCCGCGCCACGCGTGAACTCCCGAGCCACGTCAACTCCCGCGCCACGCGTCAACTCCCACGCCGGTTGTTAACGTCAACCGGTACTAAAGGCCTGTAAGGGGGGCGCACATTTCTTTTTTTCTTCTTTCTGTTTCCAAAGGGGGGTGTAGAACAAAACAAACGGTATCGCCGTCATACAGCCCAACCGTGGCTAGCTACTGGGTGCATATATGCATACCAAATGCACGGCTGGACGTATGACGGCGAATCCGGATGTTTTGTATTTGCTCGATGAACTGAATATATGATGTATCAAACCTTAAAGGGGGTGTAGAACAAACAGACGGTATCGCCGTCATATAGCCCAACCGTGGCTACTGGTGCATATATGCATACCAAATGCACGGCTGGACGTATGACGGCGAATCCCTTGTCAGATAATCTATTCTCTGCCTTCCATTGCAGCAATTCCAGGGTGGTGCCCAGCTTTTTCTGGCCATCTTTGCAATTTGGGTACAACAATTTTTTGTGGTCTTCTAACATGCGCTCCAACTTCAACCTCTCGTTTTCACTTGCGCAGTTTATCTGTTCTTCACGAATGACCTGACGAAGATCATCATCAGACTCATCAACAATGTCCTCAAGTTCAGGCTCGTCTTCCCCCATTTCAGTATCACCGTGTTCACCGAACATAGGATAATTATCATCATCCTCTTCTTCTTCATTGTCTTCCATTACAATCCCTCTTTCTCCGTGCTTGGTCCAACAAAAATAACTGGGCATGAAGTCTTCTTGCAACAGATGGGTGTGTATGGTTCTTGAGTTATGGAAATTTCTCTTATTCTGGCATTTTTTACGTGGACAAAAAATAAATCATTCTGCCTGTTTTTCTCAGCCACATTGAGAAAACTATGCAAGCCATTAAGGAATTCGGGACGACGTCGATCACTGTACATCCATTGCCGGTTCATCTACATTATATAAATTTATCAACAACCATTATGCTAAATCATCATGACTAAATTAATTAATTAATACAAAAAATTCATCACACGTTAATACCAAACTAGCGTATAGTGACCATACATATATAGTTCTCATAAAAATACACACTGAAACCATCCATAAAATATCTCTCTAATTAATGCATTTAAAAACAACAACAAATGCGATCAAAATCGCAACAAAGGTAACAATTGACCCGACGGCATAATGATACCAAGCCTCTTTACTAATTGCATATTTCTAATCTTTCTAATCTTCAGGCGCATTGCGTCCATCTCGCTCTTGTGACCATCGACGACACCGGCAAGAACCTTTTCCAAGGTCATCTTCTCTTTCAGTTTTCTCCAACCTTTCTTCAGTTTTTTTCAATCTTTCTTTCAAGCCAACATTTTCTTGTTCAACTAAGTATAACTTCTCAACAATAGGGTCGATTGGCATTTCCGGTTCCACTACCTCCTAGATAAAAATATCTATGTCAAGTTGGTCGGCGTAAGTAATTGTCGTATAATCAGGAAATGAAAATATGTAGTGAAAAAAGATAATATACACATCCGAATCATAGACTGGACGAGGGCCAACGGGGACGGATATCAAAACCATGGCGCTATGTATATAAAAAAATCTTACACAATAAGAAAATTATATACAAGTAAATACGTAAATCATACAAATCAAAATTTGTTTTGGTAAATAAAACAATAGGCTCACCAAGGTTGTGTCGGTGATGGGGCGATCGACGACAGTGAGGAAGGGGACAAGGCGCGACACTAAAAAAACCACAAATCATAATTAATTTTGAGCTCAAATTGCATCAATTTGTATACATAACAAAATGAATAATAAATTCTAGCTTAGACATTTTATCAGACACCTAGCTAGCACAACAAAAATGAAATGAGCAAGAAAACGAGCAAAACTTGCAATGCCGGAAGAGGGAATGTTGATGCTAACCGTAGAACCAATGGGTACCAACAATCTTGACAAATGGTGGAGAAAAATGGGGATGGATTAGACCTCACAGGAGGAAGGAGAGAGCAAAAATGGAGTTGAGCTCGAGCTGGAAAAAATGGAGCTGAGCTCGGGGTGGTATGTAGGGTTTAGGGGAGGGCTTTTAGGACCGGTTTATGTTACAAACCGGTTCTAAAGGATATGACAGCGGGACCCGCAGTTGCTGCAAAAAATGAGAAAACATGTAGAACCGGTTTGTGATACATACCGGTTCTAAAGGTTCTGTCCCCTGGGCCCCCCTCCCTGCAGCAAATGGCCCGCAAGGCCTTTAGTACCGGTTTGTGTTACAAACCGGTCCTAAAGGTCTTGCGGCCATTTGCTGCATGGGTGGGGCCCAGGGGAGACCCTTTAAAACCTGTTTGTATCACATCCGGTTCCATTGTGGTTGGCTCAATGCCCTGTTTTCTACTAGTGTGCCACCACAGTTGGCGTCCACGGTAGGGCCTAGCGACGACCGGAGTTTCATAGGGGTGCGACCATTGTTTTCATCGCTATCATCATCATCGTCGCCACCGCCGGTCTCTGCTGGAGTGGCCCGGGGGCTTGGCGCCCGCCCGCGTCGGCGCCGCCCCGAGCCGCGCCCATGTCACCGTTTCTCCCGGAGATGGCTTGGGGCTGGGCGTCGCCTCGGCTCATGCGTCCGTATCCGCATCGTCGTCGTCCACCTGTGCCCGCTAATGTCCGTGCGCCACATCCGACTTGCACCGTATCCACGCTCGAGCCGGCTTCCGCGCCTGCTTCTCCAAGTCACGTGCCAGCTTCATGTCACGACCTCACCAATCTCCCGAGCTGGCTGGCCGGCTGCGCCCTGTTATGCTCCGCGCCTAGATGCCGACACCGGCTCCCGTCCCTGCTCGTCGGCTGGCCCGCGTCCGACCGCTCCGTTCCCCCGCTGGCCGGCTTCCGGCTGGACTTTGTCGCCGTCTGCTGTTTGGCTGGCTCTGCTCGGCGACTTCCCGGCGCACCCAGGCCTCCTGCGCCTGCATCGCCTCGTCCCCGCGAGCCCGGACTTCTCGATCCATGGTCGGCTATCGGCCTCGCTTGGCCGGCCAGCCCGCGGCCTCACGTGTCGGGCTCCCGCGTCGCCTAGGCTGTCTGGCCCGCGGCCGCCCGCTCCCGGCTGCGCCTTCCTCTGGCCGACTGCTCTCGCTGCCGTGGCGGTTGCCTGCTCGGTAGCCCCGTACTGCAAAGCTGAAGAAGAAAAGAAGGAAGGTGAGCAGGAAAGAGAAAATGAAAGGAAAAAAGAATCTGTATGCATGCGTATCGCGTTCCCGTTGGGATGTTTGGACGGAGCTGTCACGCAGGCTTCGTCCTGCCCGGCTGGATCCTGCGTTCGTTGTCCCCGTTTGGTTGTCTGGCCGGTTGGGTGCAATCTGGTTGAGATGCCTCTTCTACGCCCTGCGCCGCAAAATTGTGAGTATCGCCCCGAGTGTCACACCGTTCCTCTCTGCATGTTCTTAGTTTAATTTCACCGCTCCTTCTGACCGACTAGCTCGATCTTTTCTTCCCTGTAGACGGCTTAGTAGTGTGAAGAGTACCAATGGCTTACTCTGCAGATCCGGCAACCTAGCAGTTCAGCCGGCTAGAGTAAAAGCCGGACGTCACCTAACATGACCTAGTCGTCTGTTGTCCGCTCGTGCGAATCCACTCCCCGAGTTTAAAATACTGTACGTTCTCTCTCGCGACATACTCTTCGGTTCCAACGGCAGACCGCATCTATGGTTGTTCCGTTGACAAGAGCTAGGGTCAAAGTGGACGGTGGAGACGAAATTGATTCAACAGAGCTTGGACGAAACCGAGCCGGCAACCCGCCGCATAGACTCGCACCACAAAAAATAGTTGGTTCATATATCTTCAGCTGCACACTGGATCTAACATGTAAACTATGTTTATGTGTATGATTTTGCAGGATTGGCACCACGCCGGCCGAAACCTGGGAATTAGGCACCTCAGCGGGAAGAAGACATCACGCCGTCTAGTACAAAAACATCATAGAAGCATACGAGACGTCACGGTCTCAGCCGGCCGAGCGGGACGCTCAAAGGTAGTGTCCCACTCAGCCGGCCGATCCACTCCAACTATCCAAGAAAGAAGAAGTACATAAAAGTCTTTTAGCCGTGGCTGACCACAAGACTCCAGCGTGCTAGGCGGCAGGTGTCGGGAGGATGACCCCCGGTTTGGCAAAGTCGACGACTCGACACCGCGACAAGAAAGAAGTAATCTGTCAGGAATCGTGTTGCCTGGTATGATGGCCGCCTGGTATGTTGGCCGCCTCCTATCCTGGCTAGCTGGAATCTGGCCACCTGTTACGAGAAGTCAACTACCGCCCCGTCGGACACAGGCAAACAAGACAACAGTACTGCTGCACTGTTGCTGACGCAGGCAACCGTATCAGAAAACACTATGCACATGTACCCCGAATAGTGTTCACCTCTACCCTGTGGGCCATCCCAAGGTTCCTTAGCCACGAAGGTTCCCCTTGCCACCACTACATAAGGGGCAAAAGCGTGCCTTTATTAGCAAGCCTCGCTTGGGCCATGAGCTCATTCTGACTCGCGTATGTAGCTAGTACGGCTGCTTCTCATTCTCTCTACCAAATACAGTTGCAGAAGCATCATGTAACAGCAAATATTCCACCATATACACCATGGATGAAGGAGTTGGGGTTTTTACCTTCTCAAGAGGGCCCCAAACTGGGTATGTCTCGTATCTACGTGCTCGTTCACAATCTCGCCGGAACGCCGTCGCGCGCACAGCCAAAACCACTCGATAAAGCCATCCCCTTGGCATCTGTCGCGTACCATCCCACGACAGAGGTGGTGGCCGAGGTGTAGGAAATACTGATCGCGGCCGTGGCGATGGAGGAGGTGGCCGATGTGTACGAAATGTTGATCATGGACGTGGTGAAGAAGGTGGTGGCTGTGGCCATGGTTCTCCTATTTGTTTTGGGAGGGCCCCCGGACAAGGTGACCCCCTTGTTGACTTCGTAGGTACAAGCGGCTATGTTGGAGATAGTAGTACACAATACATAGTTAACGGCGGTGGTGGGGGATACAGTTATGTTGTGCCTAGAGATAGAGGGTTGGGGTACTGGATCGGATTCAATGATCCTGTTAGGCCTCGGCGTAGAGGTAGAGGGTGGAGATAAGGTAAATAATATTATTCTAAACTTTATATTTTGTTCAAAATGATCATGTTTCGTCTCCGTACTAAGTTCTATTTTCCATTTTTCGTAGGCATGGCGGCTTCTCAACCCAGCAAGGCAACAATGAAGTGGATGGACGACTCAGACGATGAAGCTGAGATACTGGGTTGGCTCGAAATTGGTTTGCGAAAGGTGAAAGGGCAAGATGAAGCTCTACTGAAGTCTAAAAAGAGGGAGGAGGAAGAAAAGAAAAAGACGATGAAACAGAAAATAAGGGACGAGCAGTGGGTATACAGATGGCGTCAATAGAAAATGTGCGAAGTGGCAGCAAAGCAACGTCAAAAGGATTTTGAATAGCAGTCAAAAAAGTTATGGGCACTAGAGACAGCAAACCAAGCCATGGAGCACAAGATTTTTAAGTAAAATGTTCTTTACGAGGCTAGACTAGCAAGGGAGAAGAAAGAGAAACAAGAGTACAGTTCCAAGAGGAACGACAAGGGGAAGGAACCTAGGTCGACGCCGCAGTTATCCTAATTGCTCGTTATGTAATGCAACCCGAGAACCATGTTGTTTAGTGAATTTCGTTTCAAACATTATTTTACTCCATTGCACTTTATCATACTCGGGTGTTGATTAAACCATGTTATGAAATTTGGTGTTTCTTCTATGATTAACTTTGCAATCCGTTTAAATTCCTCTAGCAAACACACTCAAAAAATCATGATGGAAATAATTCATCCAGTAGCTTAACGCCCCTTGTGAGGGCGTTATGCTGTCTAGACACGGCATTGGGCCGCATTTCCTCCCTAACATCCGAATAGGATCTGTAGGGTTGAGGACTTTGCACTTACTTGACGCGGAAATCCGTGTACTTTCACACTTTAACGCCATAAACGAAGGCGTTATGTCCCCAATCACGGAATTCCGCCTCCAAATCCGGCTAGAGACTATTAGGGCGGTGTTGGCCTAGAATTCCGCGTTTTGCACCATAACGCCATGGGCAAAGGCGTTGGGTCCTTCAGCCTGACGCCTAGCTGGCAGCGTTATTCCTCCCGGCATAACGCCTTGGAACAAGGCGTTATGCCCTATTTCCTAGTTTGTCAAAACGTTTTTGTCATTTTACTTACGCACTTAGGAAGTTTGTTAAAGAGCATTGTCATTGCATACTGCATAACCCCCATCCAGTACATCCATAACGCCTTGTTTTTAAACGAAAATGACATAGCAACGAAGGTAGGTTTTCTAAATGACAGAGGAACAAAGATAGGTTCGCTAAATGACATAGTTGTAACATTACAATTCACTAAAAGTTTGACACAAAAAGGGCACAAATAAAAAGGTTCATACAACTCGGTGCATTCTCCTCAATCGTCGCACAGTACCTTGATCCTCTTCAGCTTGTCATTTTTAGCTAAGCTCGATTTCAGCAGGTCAAAAAACTGGTACTCTATCTTTTTTTTCTCCTCCTTCAGTGCACTGTTTTGCATCTCCCACTCATGTTTCTTGCTTTTTCTACTCTCCGCTTCAGTTATATGCACTTTCTTCATCATTTCCACTTCATTATGAAATGCATCTCTCTCTTTCTGCATCATCTCGAGCCTTCTCTTCAACTCCTCCAACTCAGTTGTGACGCCCCGAGATCGGGCACTATGCAGATTACAGCATTCTCGCCAAATCCGCATAATAACCGATTCCAGGTTGCCATTTATGATAACATTACAATAGTTCACGAATAATCCACAATTACAACAGAAACAGATAGATACAAGATGACTCAACGAGCCGGGGTTACAACTGATACAATACAAAGATCCAAATAACAGCGGAAGAAACAAACGTCCGTCTACGGACAAGATCCAAATTGGACTAAGAGTCCTGAAGATAACCGAAGGCGTCCAATCCCTGCCCAGGCCAAGCTGGAGGGATTCCCAAGCTAACGTCGTCAGACTTCAAACCTGTTGACTGCAAGTTGGAATTTGCAGCCACGAAAGAGATTCGTGGGTCAGTACGGTTAAGTACTGGCAAGGGGAATAAAGCCCATACTCACAAGTTACCGGCGTAGCCAATCATCACAAGATACAAATACTTTAGGATCAACGGAAAAGAAGGGGTTATTGCAAATAAGCGACAACAGGCTGCACTAACCAACTACAGAGAGAAATACTACAACTTCCAACTAACAGAAAGGGGATAAGATCGAGGATTGTAACCAACTGAAAGTAAATCCAAACAAACCCATCCTGGACCTCGCCCCTTTAGCCAAAGAAGCAATCCGAGGATAACTCACACAGTTGTGTTAAGATGAATCAAGTTATTGTGTGAATAAACCTATTACTAGTCAAGTTGTTAATCATGGGGGGTAACATGGTTAATCATTATGTTAAAGTTGTCCTGAGTACTTGTTAGCCAGTACTTTCACCAAGTAATCCATAACCGCGGAAAACACGGCTTCTCGAGAAGATTATCCCTGCAGGGTTGCACCAATTTAGCCGTACTCATGAATAACCCGCCAGATGGAGCGGCCGCTCCACCAAGCGGGACACTCAACACAATCCAACCCTTCTTCGCATCAAGCCCAAAGCACCTTGGGCGCACGGCTACTCGGGCCCAGAAGAAAATGGACCCTCATAGCACTCTAAGACCGTGTCCCCCTATATGCCGACTACGAAAGTTCCACCGGGATCCAAGGGCTCGCAAGATCATGCATGCAGCAAATGGAAAACCCGAACTAAATGAGGCGATTTGGACGAGATGCGAATCGGGTCAAACTGAGGGGGAGCCCATACTCCCCAAATGCGGGTAGTGCGCTCATCATGGATCAGTAGACAAGACCCTTTTCCTATTAGGGTCGACACTAGCAGGCCTCAAAACCACAAAGGGCCTCCTGCCGGTGCCTTATCATCAAATTTATTATTAATAGCAACATTAGCATGATTGATTGATTGATTAAACATCGAGCCCCCAGAACATAATGGAGTAATAACGGAAAGTAACGGGTAACAGACTCGAGCAAAACAACCCTAAGCATGATAGTAAGACACAGGCTCAAGCAAAGGTTATAGGAGTGGAGGTGAGGCAATATCAGGGTTAAAGGATTCATGTGATGGGTTCGTAACAGAAACAACTACAACTAAGGCTAGCAGAAAAGAATCAACGGAAAGAATCGGTAACAAGTGATGAAAGGCAGCCATATGGCATGCAAGTGAGTATACTTGCCTGAGATCCCGCAAGGTAGCAGAACTTGTCGTTGCTCACATCATCTCAACGTCCTATCCGGGAAGAAGCAACGAACCTCGAACAAACACCGGATGCAACAATTACTACTACGGCAAAAGACCCAGCATGATCAAGATATGGATGCATGACAATTTAATTGATGCATAGAAATAAACTAGTTGACAAGTTAAACAAATTTAAATGGACCCATATGCAATTTGAGTTGCATATGAAAAGCCCATGAATTATGGTTGAAACAATTGTTTTCCAACTAAGCAACAGGTGGAGGTGGATTAGCATGATGCATGCAAAAGGGAAACAGCAAAATAACAACACTAGAAACATTTTAAGATAGGGTGTGGCAATTTAGAATTTTATTATTAACTTAGGGAATTTTGGGTGCCTTAAAGGGAACACACAAGTATTTGTTGTTTTCAACCATTTAAAATGTCCAAAACAAATAACAAAGTTGATATTTGAAAGGAACATCAAATTTTAGTTGGATTACATGTTTCACATTTTGAAATTGGACTTTGGATTATTTAATTATGAATTAAACAATATTAAACAATTTTTAAGTGAATTAAACGAGATTTAAATTGTTTAGGCAATTTAAATTATTCAAAACAGAAAACAAAATTTATATTTGAATAGGGTATTTAAAATGGTATTGAAAACATATTTTATTTGCATGATTTGGACTTATGAATAATTAGTTATTGAATTTAGCAAAATACAATTGAAATGATTTAAATTTGAATTTGAATTGCAATTTGAAAGTTCAAAACAGAACACAAGTGGGATATTTGGAAAGATTAGAAGATTTGGATCAGAATACATGTAAAGTTTGTATTTATTGGATTTATAAAACAAAAGATATTGAATTTTGAAGTTTATATCCAAATCTGTTATTTAAAAGTGATTTTGGAAAATAAGGAATTCGCAGAAACCTTTTCTACCCAGCTGGTAGCTAGCCACTGCCTCTGCCCGTGGGCCTAGCCAGCGTGGCGCTGGGCAGATGCTGAGGTGGCACAGGGGTCGCTGACGGGTGGGACCGGTGCGGGCGCGATTTAATCGCCAAAAAGGGACGAGGCAGCGCCTCCGCGGGGGATCGATCCCGGGAGCGCATCGCTGCGGCACGGAAGCGCAACCAGATGGGCTGGTTCGTGGTTTCTGAACTTATCCGCGTCTGAGGGAGGATAAGGTGAACAGCGGTCGTTAACTGAAGAAAAACAGCGCGTTGCTGTGCTCGTTTCCTGACAGAGCAGAACGCCGGGGAACGGAGGGTATCGACGACCATCTACCGCGCGACGGCGGGTTTCCAGAGCAAGGGGGGGAGAAGAGAGGGTCCAGGTCGGACGGAGAGCTCACCGCGGTGGTGGTCGACGACGCAGATGCCCGGAGACGGCCGCTGATGGCGTTGAGCAGCTGCAGCGCCGATGAACTGCGGCGGAAAACGCCGACGGCGCGGACGCCCTGGCGCCCCTACGGCCCGACCGAGGCAACTAGGGCGAAGCCCGGTGTTCCCCGACTCCGTTCCCGCCATGTCCCAGGCCCGGCGATGACCAGGACGTCGACGACATCACCACCAAGGGCCGGCCATGGCGTTGCAGCGCACCGATTCATCACGTATTCAGACAGAACAGAAGAAGAAGGAGAAATTGAGAGGGGAATGGATGGAGATGGTGTGGAGAAGGAGAGATCCTGGCTTGGGGAGGAGGAAGGTAGAGGGGTTGAGGGAGGCGTGGAGGAGGGGAAAGAAAAAGGAGGATCGGGGCAGGTGGTGGTGCTGCCTGCGTGCTCTCTGTCTGCTTTTCTGCAGAGACAGCGACAGGGAGCAGCTGGGGATGACGTCGGGGTGGACTGGGTCGGGGTACTGGGTTGGGCTAGATGGGCTACGTTAGGTAGATAGGTTAGTTGGTGTCTCCTTTCTTTTCCTTTCTGATTTATTTATTTTTATATTATTTTTTTCTTTTCTGAAAACAGATTTGGAAGAAAAAAAATGGATAGATTTTGTTTAGGGAAAATTCCAGTAAATTTAGGGTAGGTTATTTAGGTAATTAGAAATACATTTCCAAGATTGGTTTGCAGAAAATTTGACATTTTAAAATATTGTTTGTAGTTGAAACCACAATTAAAAGAATTTTGATATTGATCAACATTATGAAAACAAAGCATTTTAATAGGGTAACCCCTATTGTTTAAGTGATTAAAAAGGGTTTGATTGTTTTGGAGATATGTTATAAACTCAAATTGATTGAAAATAGTTGTTTGAGTTAAACCCAACAAGTTAAAAGAATGATTTGATTTGAATTTTTGGATTAGTCATTAGGGTTTGTTAACAACAGGGACAATTTTATTTAGCAGGCAATTTGTTTAAAACAATTTTCAAACTATTGAAAACAAATGAGTGGTTTAGTTTGCAAGTTTGAAATTGGAAATTTGAACATGTGGGAAAGTTTCAATTGTGTTTGAATTTTTGAGTTGCTTTGAAAAACTGAATGCAATGCTCATGTGATGCATATGATGCAAGCCAAAAAGGAAACAAACACTTTCTACCAAAGGTAACCCCAGGTGTTACAGACGACACCACTAACAAGGGATTGCGCCCTCGCAATCCACCTGCTAACCTGGGAGGGGAAAGAAGTTCGACTATCGATTCTTCGTGCTTCCAGTTGATCTCCTCGACACCACTAACAAGGGATTCTTGCTCGGAGTGACGACGATGTTCTTCCACCAGGAATCTTCCGATGATCGAACCTATTAGGTTAAAGGCTCAGAAAACGTCCACCCACGTAGGATCCTAACACTTTGAAAGATAGACAAGAGGGGAAGACTCCAAAACAAATAAGATGGAGGGAAATAGAATGGGGATAAGGAGAAAAACAAGAATCCTATTGAGATGTTTTCCCAAAAGTTTAGCAGAAATAGTTTTTGACACTCTAGAAACAACGACCGTTAGCGAGGTTAACCTACAGGCTTTGCGGACCCGTTGCTTCGATAACCATTCGTATCGAAACAATCTCGGGAATCGGAACCAAGGCTCTGATACCATTTGTGACGCCCCGAGATCGGGCACTATGCAGATTACAGCATTCTCGCCAAATCCGCATAATAACCGATTCCAGGTTGCCATTTATGATAACATTACAATAGTTCACGAATAATCCACAATTACAACAGAAACAGATAGATACAAGATGACTCAACGAGCCGGGGTTACAATGATACAATACAAAGATCCAAATAACAGCGGAAGAAACAAACGTCCGTACGGACAAGATCCAAATTGGACTAAGAGTCCTGAAGATACCGAATGCGTCCAATCCCTGCCCAGGCCAAGCTGGAGGATTCCCAAGCTAACGTCGTCAGACTTCAAACCTGTTGACTGCAAGTTGGAATTTGCAGCCACGAAAGAGATTCGTGGGTCAGTACGGTTAAGTACTGGCAAGGGGAATAAAGCCCATACTCACAAGTTACCGGCGTAGCCAATCATCACAAGATACAAATACTTTAGGATCAACGGAAAAGAAGGGGTTATTGCAAATAAGCGACAACAGGCTGCACTAACCAACTACAGAGAGAAATACTACAACTTCCAACTAACAGAAAGGGGATAAGATCGAGGATTGTAACCAACTGAAAGTAAATCCAAACAAACCCATCCTGGACCTCGCCCCTTTAGCCAAAGAAGCAATCCGAGGATAACTCACACAGTTGTGTTAAGATGAATCAAGTTATTGTGTGAATAAACCTATTACTAGTCAAGTTGTTAATCATGGGGGGTAACATGGTTAATCATTATGTTAAAGTTGTCCTGAGTACTTGTTAGCCAGTACTTTCACCAAGTAATCCATAACCGCGGAAAACACGGCTTCTCGAGAAGATTATCCCTGCAGGTTGCACCAATTTAGCCGTACTCATGAATAACCCGCCAGATGGAGCGGCCGCTCCACCAAGCGGGACACTCAACACAATCCAACCCTTCTTCGCATCAAGCCCAAAGCACCTTGGGCGCACGGCTACTCGGGCCCAGAAGAAAATGGACCCTCATAGCACTCTAAGACCGTGTCCCCCTATATGCCGACTACGAAAGTTCCACCCGGGATCCAAGGGCTCGCAAGATCATGCATGCAGCAAATGGAAAACCCGAACTAAATGAGGCGATTTGGACGAGATGCGAATCGGGTCAAACTGAGGGGGAGCCCATACTCCCCAAATGCGGGTAGTGCGCTCATCATGGATCAGTAGACAAGACCCTTTTCCTATTAGGGTCGACACTAGCAGGCCTCAAAACCACAAAGGGCCTCCTGCCGGTGCCTTATCATCAAATTTATTATAATAGCAACATTAGCATGATTGATTGATTGATTAAACATCGAGCCCCCAGAACATAATGGAGTAATAACGGAAAGTAACGGGTAACAGACTCGAGCAAAACAACCCTAAGCATGATAGTAAGACACAGGCTCAAGCAAAGGTTATAGGAGTGGAGGTGAGGCAATATCAGGGTTAAAGGATTCATGTGATGGGTTCGTAACAGAAACAACTACAACTAAGGCTAGCAGAAAAGAATCAACGGAAAGAATCGTAACAAGTGATGAAAGGCAGCCATATGGCATGCAAGTGAGTTACTTGCCTGAGATCCCGCAAGGTACAGAACTTGTCGTTGCTCACATCATCTCAACGTCCTATCCGGGAAGAAGCAACGAACCTCGAACAAACACCGGATGCAACAATTACTACTACGGCAAAAGACCCAGCATGATCAAGATATGGATGCATGACAATTTAATTGATGCATAGAAATAAACTAGTTGACAAGTTAAACAAATTTAAATGGACCCATATGCAATTGAGTTGCATATGAAAAGCCCATGAATTATGGTTGAAACAATTGTTTCCAACTAAGCAACAGGTGGAGGTGGATTAGCATGATGCATGCAAAAGGGAAACAGCAAAATAACAACACTAGAAACATTTTAAGATAGGTGTGGCAATTTAGAATTTTATTATTAACTTAGGGAATTTTGGGTGCCTTAAAGGGAACACACAAGTATTTGTTTTCAACCATTTAAAATGTCCAAAACAAATAACAAAGTTGATATTTGAAAGGAACATCAAATTTTAGTTGGATTACATGTTTCACATTTTGAAATTGGACTTTGGATTATTTAATTATGAATTAAACAATATTAAACAATTTTTAAGTGAATTAAACGAGATTTAAATTGTTTAGGCAATTTAAATATTCAAAACAGAAAACAAAATTTATATTTGAATAGGGTATTTAAAATGGTATTGAAAACATATTTTATTTGCATGATTTGGACTTATGAATAATTAGTTATTGAATTTAGCAAAATACAATTGAAATGATTTAAATTTGAATTTGAATTGCAATTTGAAAGTTCAAAACAGAACACAAGTGGGATATTTGGAAAGATTAGAAGATTTGGATCAGAATACATGTAAAGTTTGTATTTATTGGATTTATAAAACAAAAGATATTGAATTTTGAAGTTTATATCCAAATCTGTTATTTAAAAGTGATTTTGGAAAATAAGGAATTCGCAGAAACCTTTTCTACCCAGCTGGTAGCTAGCCACTGCCTCTGCCCGTGGGCCTAGCCAGCGTGGCGCTGGGCAGATGCTGAGGTGGCACAGGGGTCGCTGACGGGTGGGACCGGTGCGGGCGCGATTTAATCGCCAAAAAGGGACGAGGCAGCGCCTCCGCGGGGGATCGATCCCGGGAGCGCATCGCTGCGGCACGGAAGCGCAACCAGATGGGCTGGTTCGTGGTTTCTGAACTTATCCGCGTCTGAGGGAGGATAAGGTGAACAGCGGTCGTTAACTGAAGAAAACAGCGCGTTGTGCTCGTTTCCTGACAGAGCAGAACGCCGGGGAACGGAGGGTATCGACGACCATCTACCGCGCGACGGCGGGTTTCCAGAGCAAGGGGGGAAGAGAGGGTCCAGGTCGGACGGAGAGCTCACCGCGGTGGTGGTCGACGACGCAGATGCCCGGAGACGGCCGCTGATGGCGTTGAGCAGCTGCAGCGCCGATGAACTGCGGCGGAAAACGCCGACGGCGCGGACGCCCTGGCGCCCCTACGGCCCGACCGAGGCAACTAGGGCGAAGCCCGGTGTTCCCCGACTCCGTTCCCGCCATGTCCCAGGCCCGGCGATGACCAGGACGTCGACGACATCACCACCAAGGGCCGGCCATGGCGTTGCAGCGCACCGATTCATCACGTATTCAGACAGAACAGAAGAAGAAGGAGAAATTGAGAGGGGAATGGATGGAGATGTTGTGGAGAAGGAGAGATCCTGGCTTGGGGAGGAGGAAGGTAGAGTGGTTGAGGGAGGCGTGGAGGAGGGGAAAGAAAAAGGAGGATCGGGGCAGGTGGTGGTGCTGCCTGCGTGCTCTCTGTCTGCTTTTCTGCAGAGACAGCGACAGGGAGCAGCTGGGGATGACGTCGGGGTGGACTGGGTCGGGTACTGGGTTGGCTAGATGGGCTACGTTAGGTAGATAGGTTAGTTGGTGTCTCCTTTCTTTTCCTTTCTGATTTATTTATTTTTATATTATTTTTTTTTTCTGAAAACAGATTTGGAAGAAAAAAAATGGATAGATTTTGTTTAGGGAAAATTCCAGTAAATTTAGGGTAGGTTATTTAGGTAATTAGAAATACATTTCCAAGATTGGTTTGCAGAAAATTTGACATTTTAAAATATTGTTTGTAGTTGAAACCACAATTAAAAGAATTTTGATATTGATCAACATTATGAAAACAAAGCATTTTAATAGGGTAACCCCTATTGTTTAAGTGATTAAAAAGGGTTTGATTGTTTTGGAGATATGTTATAAACTCAAATTGATTGAAAATAGTTGTTTGAGTTAAACCCAACAAGTTAAAAGAATGATTTGATTTGAATTTTTGGATTAGTCATTAGGGTTTGTTAACAACAGGGACAATTTTATTTAGCAGGCAATTTGTTTAAAACAATTTTCAAACTATTGAAAACAAATGAGTGGTTTAGTTTGCAAGTTTGAAATTGGAAATTTGAACATGTGGGAAAGTTTCAATTGTGTTTGAATTTTTGAGTTGCTTTGAAAAACTGAATGCAATGCTCATGTGATGCATATGATGCAAGCCAAAAAGGAAACAAACACTTTCTACCAAAGGTAACACCCCAGGTGTTACATCAGTGTACGCTTTCTTCATTTTTTCCAATTTTTCTAGCTGCATCTACTTCTCCATGGAATTGAACCATCCGTTCGTATCTTTTATTTAGCCCTTTTATTTTTCATCAAGCTTATTCTTCTCGTCGGTAAATTCTTGCACTAACTTATCATTACGAATCTTGTCATTGATTCTAGCATTGTTTCTCTCCTCATTCATGTGCCAGAATCTATCAATTGATTTTTCCAGCGTAGACTCTACACAACATCCACCCAACGCATAAGTCCACAATTTATGGCTTCCTACACACACAAACAAATTATGTTATCATCCCAAAAGGTATCCACGAGGACCATACTCTAAGTGGTGATGCACTTACGTTCCTAACATAACACGCATTGAAACGCCATCCTCTGTTCGATCCTCCAAAAGCCACGAACCTCTCCGGCACCGCATTGTGAAGGAGGAAGGTCTCGGTTCAATCGAGTGCTACCCCACACCACAAAGGTTCCTCGGTGGTATCACGAACATAATCAACCTCGTGTATCTACAAAGACCTAAAAAGTATACATTAAAACACTAAACCTAGAATATCAACACTAACTAAATCTACAAAAAAACATCATAACCTAATCAACCTCTGGAGCTACAAAGTCCTAAAAACCCTATGAAATTAACACTAACTTAATTTAACAAAAATTATCATAAACATAACTCTAAATTTGTAAGCATACTTACAAGACCTGTCCACGAGTCGTGGGAAGTCTTGCTATCAGGCCAACTAGGCATGGTGAAGGCGACGGGAAGGTTGGAGAGGAACTTGGTTGAGGAGGGATGTTGATTGAGGAGAAAAGGACAAAGGGATCTCGAATGGGGTGGGAGGTATCTCACAAGGATCGGGGACGAGGAGGCCTAGAAGAGGAGCGGTGGCGGCGGCTCCCTAGCCGGGCAGGAGACAACCTGGAGACGGCAGTGGCGGCGACTGCTTCTTTCGAATGAGGACTGGATGTGGGAAATGGGGGCTAGACATCGTCCACTTAAACCCTAAGTCCATAATGACTTCCCTCAAAGCGTTAAGCCCCTTCGCAGCGGAAATCCGCGTCAACTTCTATCTATGTCGTCAGCCTAACAGACCCAAGCCGGAGGTTGGGGCGACGTCTGCGCCTTACAGCAGCAAACGCCCTGGTGTGGGGCGTTAAGGCCCCATGGCGGAATTCCCCCCCAAATTCCTCCCCAATTCTTCCCCTTAATAGATCCAGAGCGGATACCAGCCCGGACTTCCGCGAACAGGCATAACGCCCTATATGGAGGCGTTACACTTACAAACCCAACGACCTACTTTGGGGCGTCATGTTCCTGGCAAAAGTTTTTGTTGGAAAATATGTGACAACAATTTGCGAAAAGAATAACACAACAAACATGACAAAATTTCCAAACCGACAATTTGCATAACGCCCTGGTACAATAAATTCTAGAAATACATTCAAATTACACAGATACTTGAGATTCAACAATACAAACACGACAAGTGTTCAAATATGAAAAGTCTTCAAATTAAACCATTACAAACCTAGATTTTAGAAGAACTACCTCCGCATTAGACCCTAAGTCGCTACCACTGTGCTCTTGTCAGGTAGCGAAGCTAGGGGATGCACCACCTCAACCGCGTAAGTCATCGTCGTAAAGGGGTGGTGTCGGGTAATCTTCGGCATCACTATCGACCAAGTCCTTCCCATTGTTAGGAACATAGCTGAATCCATGTTTCCTTCGGTCTTGCCGAAAATCCCTAAAATGCTTCTTCTCAAGTTGATGCATCCGATGGTCCGGTTATAATTGGCTTTGCACATGTTCCAAAACTTGCTGAAAATTTCTTGTACCGCACTAGAGTTACTTGCGTTGCACTAGAGGATGCACCCATATCGACTGCCCTTGAGATGCGCTTCGCCGTCGGCTGATATGAGTAATGATGCATATTTGCTGGAAACAAGTCCTCAAGTGGTGCTAACTGACTGTACCTCTCGGCTCTCACATACTTGATGAAGGAATAGATGTATGATGCATAGCAAAGAGATCTCCAGTTATTGACCACATGCCTCATCGTCTCGTACATCCACTTCATCACATCTATCTGAGTATTTTGAGTTACGAGTATGGAACAAAATCTGGATGACATGACCGCTAACTTCGCCTAGGTTGTCGGCATTGGAGCACAATGTCACGTTCCGGAAGCATCAGCAAAGAGTAATACCTTGGATTTAGTCCAACAATTTTACAAACGTCTTTTGAGGGCGTGCCATCGGGGTAATGCCACTTAAGGCATGCCTTTCTTGGCGAAGCACCCTTACCATAGCATCAACTTATCTCCCATTGTGTACTATTCCTCATAGCCCATTGCTTTGACAAAGTCGATGAACTGGCACTAAGAATGTATTCACCGCACATACACTTTATTGTCTTGTCCATATCTTTCACGAAGAACACAGTTACATAAAATTGTTTCACCACATCAGCATTATAGGCTTGTTCAAATTCATGATCTTCCTAACACCAATGTTGTCACCGACGGAAGTGCGATTTCCAAACTGATATTTGTAGCCCCTAATGTACTCAATCCATGTGCTTCTTGCTCACAATGTAGTCCTCTTGTTTTGAATGACAACTTTAAAATTGTAGCTTGTTGTTTTTTCCAAAACCGGGTATCGACTAGCTTCTCTCTCGGTCACAAATAAGGGTCTACCTTCATTCTACCTCTTCCATTCATGCAAACCCATGGTCATGTAATCTTGATCCATCACTGTCTTTCCCTTTGAAGTAGTTACCCTTATTGGTTTGGTCCATCACTATCTTCCGTTTTGTGGACCTTGTCATCTAACAATAAATAAACCAAAGTCTTATCACCTGTTGAAATAAAATGTGGCAATCATTCCAGCACAAATGTCAGCATGAAAACTATTAGAGTTTCCAATCTACCATCCCAAGCCCAAAGTTGCCAAGCACACTACTACTAAGAAGGACTAAAATTATAATCAACTATAATTTATAATGAAATAAAATTCGCAATAATATGAACTTACGATGAACTAAGATAAAAAAAACAATATTGACAATATGAATATACTAGTACTACTAATAGAAACCTATAGCAACCTAACAATCTAATAATAGTAACATATTACTACAATTAAACTAATATATTACTAAAATCTAACACTAGAATCTAGGGTTTCAAAATCCACAAGTAATAGAAAACTAAATAGTTAGAAACACACAAATCCACTACTAGCAACCTAATAGTAACAAACTAAATAGCTAAGAAACTAGATAGATTAGAGATCGGGAAAACCTAAAGAATGAGATGTGAGAATTTCAACCAATAAAATTAGGGGAAAAGTGGGGCAATACCTTTGGGAATTCTAAGGGAATAAAATCCCTAACAAATAGCCTTCGATCTTGGCAAAATTTGACGGATTTGGGGGAGAAGAGGGATGAGGCGGCGGGGTAGTTGGTCTTCTTCTTCAAGAAGAAAGAGAGGGGAAAAGAAGAAAGGGTTCAGGAGGGGGCCGTGCGCCCGTGCTAAGTCACAGGGCATAACGCCCCCGGCGAGGGGTTAAGGTGCATGACGCCTTCCACTACGGTGTTATTAAGCCGCCTGCCACGTGGAAGTACGCGTCCGTAGTGGAACGGTCAATGACGCCTCAGGTCCTCGCGTTACGTTATAGACCATAACGTCTTTGGGAGGGCGTTACATAAAAGGGTTATTTTCCAAGAAAAATGGGTGGGAGGGTTAGAGTGTGAATTTGCTACGCCAAAAGGTTATTTATGTAAAATTTCACGCAGAGCAACGCTAGACGTGGTGTTCTCTGGCTGGTTGTCACTTCCCGTGTCAGGACCCACAGAAGAGTCAGCGCGCGGTGAATCAGTGCTAGCGCCAGACGTGGCTGTCTCTGGCTGGTCATCGCTTCGCCCGACAAGAGATGCGGGAGAGCCAGTGCGCAGCGATTCTTCCTTGTTTTCTTCATTTCTCGGGATACACATGATTTTGCATAGGAATCGGCCTCACGATCGGGTTCCTTAGATGGCTCAGGAGAATCATCCTCAATTTCAGCATTTGTTTCGTAATTTTCTTAAATTTCTTCATTTTCATTTTATGAACTCACTTCTTCACCAAATTGTAGGGTTTTTCAGCAATAGCTTCAAACCCTGTGGAGCATCAACAAGAGGAATCACACCGGTCATATGGTCATTAATATTTGCGTACTTGGGATTAGTATGAGATTCCAATGGAAGCAAAAGGATTTCCCGTTTAAGACGAGCATCGACATTTTGATGTAGGGAAGCAAAGGGGCACTTTCTCATCAAAAACAACGTGCCTGGAGATGTAGACACGGACCATAGAAATTAAGACACTTGACACCCTTGTGGCTGCGCTATAACCCAAGAAGGCACATTGTTTGGAGCGAAAAAAGAGTTTTCGTTTTATTATATGGACGGAGATTTGGCCAACAAGCACAACCAAAAACTTGAAGAGCATCATAATTTGGCGTGACATTGAGAATACTTGTGTTGGAGTGTCAAAATTTAGACTTTGGTAGGAAGCAAGTTTATGAGAAAGGTGGCAGTGAGAAAAGCTCATCCCAAAATTTTAGAGACATAGAAGTATTGGCAAGCAAAGAAAGGACAACCTCAACAATATGTCGATGTTTATGTTCTGTTGAACCCTTTTTTTGATGTGCATGTGGACAAGAGACATGATATGTATGCCAATTTTCTGAAGAACCATTGAGTATTCATATTCTCCACCCAAATCAGTTTGCATTGTTTATACTTTTTCTATCCAAATTTGCATTCAACAAGTTGTTGGAAATTAAGAAAAACTTGATTAACTTCAGAACGATTTCTAAGTAAATATATCCATGTGAACTTGCTAAAATCATCAATGAAGATTACATAATAAGAGTGTTTGCTAACAGAAACAGGTGGAGGACCCCATACATCAGAGAATACTTATTCCAATGGAACAGTAGAAACAATATTAGAAATAGGATACGACAACTGATGACTCTTAGCTAACTGACACGAATCACACGCGTGAATGTTTGTTTCAGGAGTATGATCTATTTTATTTTTTTCCTATGAACTTGTTGAACTACAAGTGATGAAGGCAAACCTAAACGACGATGCCATGTAGATAAAGATGGCTTGGAGGATCCAGTGGAGAAAGGAACTAAGGGGTAGAGACCATCATGACAGGGACCCCTAAATGGTGTTCTTCTTGTTGCCTGATCCTTAATCAAAAACAAGATGAGGTGGAATTTGATGTACACATTATTGTCTAGGGCAAGGTTATGAACATATATGAGATTTTTAGATGCACTAGGAACATGTAGAATATTTTTAAGATGTAGAGAATTATTAGAGGTACGCAATATTGAATGACCAATGTGACTAATTGTCATACCTTTTCCTTCGGTTGTATGAACATGATCACGTCCCTTGTATTTATCATGCGTGGAAAGTTTGCTCAATTTTCCTGTAATGTGGTCAGTAGCACCAGTATCAGAGTACCAATTTTTGTCAACTCCATAGGATGCTATATCGATTGTATGCTATATTAGCTTTCTTTTCGTCGCGATCATCCTCATCACCACTATCATCCTCCCTACGCCACCAACAGGTTGAGTGTCCATGAATTTTACAAATTTGACATGTCATGTCATGTTCTTTGCAGCGACCTTGGCGCATGTCAGCTTTGTCATCACGTCGACACACATCTCTGTCACTATCAAAACGGCATCCATCTCTATCATCACGGCGCCCATCCCTGTCACCTTTATCATCATGACGTGAGTAACGTCCTTCATCTCTACAAACATATCCAAGCTAGCCATGGTCGAGAGAGTCACCTCGGCAGCAGGACCGCCAGTCAGGACTGCAATCACGACAATTCTGTGAACAGGGGCGCCAGTTATTGGGACTACCATCACGTCATCCTTGTGAGAGAGTATCTCTGTTCCCTTGACAAGCGACATTGGCAGACGAAGTGAAGGTGGATTCAGTTGTGTCCTCGTTGCGCATACCATATGATGACAATAACCCAAACAAATCATCAAGATTTGTGCCTGGATTGCTATCAACAGTGGTGTCTAAAGCATTGTAAGAACTATCCAGACCGTGAAGAAGATACCCAATCAGTTCATCATCCTCCAGGTGTTTTCCAGCGAGCTCAGATGTGAACCCTTTCATGCATCGTAGTAAAATATTCAGCAACAGTAAGACTACCTTTCTTGGTGTCATTCAGAGAAAACCGCAGATGTTGAACTTTATTTGTTCTTGAACCAGAGGAGAGCATGGTATTGATTGATGCCCATACTTCAGCTGTTCATGCTAGAGGGAGGACATGGTCAAGAATATCTGGAGACAGCGAGTTTCACAGAAACCGGAGTACCTGTTGATCCCACGCGATCTAAGCAGCATAAGCAGGGCTCTCCACGGTGGTTTTCTTCTGTGTTTCTTTGTCTTCAACCTCCATGGTTTCAGGTGGTGCATGATCGGGTCCATCGAGCTGGCCTATGACTCTTGCTCCACGCAGCACAGGAAGAACGAGAGCTTTCCAAAGCAGAAAATTCCTGCGAGTGAGTAGCTGGGTCGGGGGTGATCCAAGGGCAGTAGCCAAAGAGGTTGTTGAGGAAGACGAGCTCGTTGTGGCGGCGGATATAGCTGGACATGCAGACCGAG
>JAPCYS010003139.1:0-39970 GCA_028641055.1 Alopecurus myosuroides
ATTCAGCGATGGACCACGCTGAGGAATACGGCGGGAAATATATCAGAAGAAGTCGCGGTTGAAGCATTCGCCAAAGGAGCACGGCGAACATCTTTCAGGGAAGAACTGGGGCGACTAGCACCCAAAACCATGGGAGAATTAATGGCCATAGCCGATAGATGGGCAAACGGCGAAGACGCAGTGCACAACGAGAAAGATTCATCCCCAGCACGTGATGACTACCGCCATGGCCGAAAGAAAAGAAGAAAGAACGACGACCATGATGATCGAGAAGAATTCATGGCAGCGGAGTTCACCAAAAACCGCGACAGCGGATATCGTGGGAAGCACGAGTGGAAACCTAAGCAAGAAGAAAAAACCCCCGAGGAGGACCTCGACGGTTACTGCACGCTACATCTATTCACAGATAAGCGCACAGGCAAAACTAAGGCTACACACCTTCTCAAGGATCGCCGAAAGTTCATCGAAATCCACGAGGCCCTCCTGAAGAAAAACAGAGCAGCCACTAGTCAGGGTTACCCGCAAATTCCTGGAGGAGGAGCTCAAGGAATTCAACAGCCGCAAGCCCTGCCCCCAGCAGGAAACCAAAACGCGATGCTAGCCGCGCTGCCAGCGCCACCCGCCCCTAATCAAGGATCCAACGGGTACCCGAACCCAGCAGGCCTCTTAGAAATGATGCAAAAGGTCTGTCCATCCCGCAGAGCTCAGAAGACAAACACGCGACAACTGTGCATGGCTGTGCAAACTCCAGCTACAAAAACTGAGTATCTGAAGATGGCGGAGCACCCGATAACTTTCTCCAAGGAAGATCACCCCCCGCGAGTCTATCGACCAGGACACGCCGCACTTGTCATATAAGCACAAATTGGCAATTACGAGCTGGCTCGCGTGTTTATGGACGGAGGCTGTCGAATATGCATCTCAACAAGTCCCTCGGGTGAACCCATAGTGTTTCGAATAGGAGAACCTGTGGACGCTGGCGGCGATCGTCGGCTAGACAGGAGACACGATTTACCCAGGTTCGGGGCCCTCGTAGAGGTAAAACCCTTACTCCTGCCTCTGTCGATCTGTATTATCGAATAGATCGGTTACAATGGGGGATTGCTCAAGTTGAGAGTACGATCTCGAACTCAAGGCTTGATGATGCGGTATTGCTTGGCCCTCTCCCGGTGGCTCTCCTGGCCTTATATAGATGGCCAGGTCCCAAACCGTAGTAGTCCGAAGCTTCTCGTATTGGGCCTCAGTCTTGGGCCTAGGACCAGGTATCCTTATTCGCCGGGTCCAAGGTTCATCCCTTCGTCAGTAGCCCCCGAGCGTTTGCTCGATTGGGACTTTTCCAGTCGGGTAGACGCTCAGATCTTACTTTCCTTCGGATGACTATTATAGTCGTTTTCCATTCAGAGGGTGTATACCCTGTGTGATGAGTTCAATACTCAAGTATCGAGTGGTGAGAGTGCCCGTGTTTGAGGCTATTTTTGCAGAAGGATATGGTGCAGCAGCTTGGCTCTCCCGAAAGATCAGGGCCAATTAATTGCAACTAGGGCAAAAACAGTTATGGCATACACAGATTCGAGACCTCCGGATCAAACCCGATGAGGTGATCATTGCGACTGGGCCGTAGAGGTCTTACCGAGTCGAACTTAACCTATAGGGGTACCCGGCGCGTCCGCTAGGATTTTTCTTCGTGTTGTTGACACAGATTTTTACCGGAGGATGCAGCTTGAGTGCGATTCCAGGGCCTCAAGAAAGATCTTTTGGGTCTTACCTTCATATTCGAGAAAACATGGCATCCGGATGTGCCTAGTCGGCTGAACAATCCAGGTTTGTGATGTGTAGACATCGTGTGATGGAGTGGTTGGATCTGCGTACCCGCGATGTTTTAGGTCTGTGATTTCTCGAGTGAGAAAACCAAGCTATTTTGTCCATACGAAAGGATTTTCGTGTCTGGAATCTTCACGCCCATACGAAAGTGTTTTCGTGTCTAGGGTCTTGTTTTACGTGAAAGGATTTTCACACCATAATTTATCCATACGAAGTTATTTCACGTATGGAGCTTTCGCGAATGAGTTTCCGCGTCTTGATCTGCCCATACGAAGTTTATTTCGCGTGTTGGGTCTTTTATTCGAATGAATTTCCAGTTTGATGATGCGCGCCATGACGTCACGGCTCATTTTATCCTCCCGATGGGACGTGACTGAGCGATAGCAGAGGAGTTGGCCCACCTTGTCAGCTTTTTGACCGGAAACGAGACGTCCTTTCCGGTTTTTACGCGAACTGCGCGCAGTAAATGCGCACGATCAACTGTTAGGATCGTGGAACGAAACAGCATCCGCCGCCCTTTCGTTTCTCCTTCGCACGTGGAGGTTGCGATGGATGCCACGTGGCTCAACAAACGGTCAGGATCGGGCGGCTCCGTGTATAAATATGAGCCTTAGGTGAAACGGTGAAAATTTCCCCAGCCTTCATCTTCCTCAGTCTTCGTCTTCCTCGTTCTCTGCCCTTCTTCTCCGCGAGCTCGCACCAGCATCCATGGCAGGAGGCAAGAAGCGCGGCGCCGCCGTTTCTTCGTCGAGGGCGACGGAGGAAGTTCCCGTGCCGCCTGCTCCGCGTTCAGGCGACTGGCGTGCGCCCAACACCACGAACAAGAGCATCAAGGGGATGCAACAAGACAGGCTGCTGCCTCCCGAAGCTGAGAAGCGGGTGCGTCTCGGCAAAAAAGAGGAGGTACCCAATCCCCGCGCGAACGAACGCGTGATCTTTGCGGATCACGTTTCGCGCGGGCTCTCCTTCCCCCCATCCTTTCGTCGTGGCTCTGCTGTATGTCTATGGCATACAGCTCCACGATTTGCCTCCAACGTAGTGCAGCACATCTCGTGCTTCATTGTCCTTTGCGAGTGCTTCCTGGGCATTCACCCTCATTGGGGCCTTTGGAAGGCCCTTTTCAAGGTGCGCGTCTTCCGCGAGAGATCGCGGGTAGAGACTGAGCTCGGGGAGCCGTTGCGCACCGGTGGCTTCGGAATCCACGCGAAGTCGGACATTAGCTACTTCCTGATGCACTTCATCGACTCTGCCCAAGGATCGAGGAAGAAATGGTTCTACGTCATCGACAACAGCGTGGCTGGAGTCCACGAGTTCCACCCGTTCGCTATCTTGAAGAGGCGAAAATCCTGGGCGCACAAACTCTCTGTTGAGGAAAACCGGACTGTTACCCCGCTACTCGCCAAGGTGGCCGTGCTCCGTGATCAAACAGCAGGAGTGACGCTGAATGGCCTGCACCTGGCGAGCATATTCCTCAAGCGCAGGATCCACCCCCTGCAGGAGAGGCCCTCCACGATGTGGGAGTACCAGGGCGCCGAAAATCCCAGCCGCATAAGCCGAGAAGAACTCTCGAATGCTGAATTCGAGAAGAAAATCGCGGCTATCACCAGCCTGAAAGAGGGCGAGGCCTTCCCCGACTGCCCAGTCGAGGCTTTCGAGGCATCAAGGCCTCCACCACCTGAAGTAAGTTCGGATTTTTGTTTGTCTTCCATCTCCTTCTAGCTCGAAAGTTTTTTGTTGACTGAAATCCTTTTTTCCTTTCTTCCTTTGTAGAACTTAGCGGTGGCCAATTGCTACCCGCCGGTCTCCGGAGAGGAGGTCTCGGACTTGTTGGCGAGCAACCTGGACGCCCCAGCCGACACCAGCGTTGCCGAAGCCGATTCGAGCTCCGAGCACGATTCCTCGGATGACGCGGAGGAATCGGGTAGCGACCTCCGCATCCGCAAACGCCGCCGATCGGAGAATGATGAAGCCACCTCCAAGGATAACTCCTTGGGTAAGGAGTCGCCTGAAAAGGAGCCCCTCATCGTGCCTCCGCTAAGTGCGCGCGCCCCTTCTCCTTCCTTGCCAAAGATCCATACCGCCTGGAACACGGATATGTTGGATGATGACGACGACGAGTAAGTTCTTGCTTTCTTGTTCTAGTCGAATGCTTCCTTTTGCTTCTTCTGACAAGTTGTTGTTGCTCATGACAGTCTCCAATCCATCAGCCCCAGGCGGTTCGTCTCTTCCCTTCCTCTCGAAAAGAGGAAGAGAGCTGCTGCTGCGGGTGACACCGCGACTACTAGCACCATGCAGAATTCTCTGGCTACAGAATATAGGATCCCCAGCTTTGCTGTTGGAGCTTCGACTCCGAAAGAGGTGTCGGGTAGCTCGGCGGATCCTCTCTCCATAGCTCAAGGCCAGGTAAATATTGTTGTTTTCTTCTTCATATTTCACTTTGTCTGTTTGGGCTTTTTATCGGGTGAACGGCAGTGCTCCCGATGGGAGTAGCCCTCGAGCCTGTAGTTAATCATGTATGATTAGCTACAGGCTCAAAAACCAATTCTCTCTTTTCTTCATTTTATCGGGTGCACGGCAGTGCTCCCGATGGGAGTAGCCCCCGAGGCTATATCCGAATGTTTGTGATCGGGTATAGGCCCAATCTTCTCCTCTTCGACTTTATGATCTTTATATTTTTGCAGTCTCTTCTCGACTCCCTTGTGGCCGTTGGCCGTCGCGTTATCTCGGCCGAGACAGAATGCGTGACCCTTCGGGCGGATCGCAATCGACTTGTCTCGGACAATGATCTTCTCCGAGGTAAAGTTGTCAACTCTTTCTATCTCATCTTTTCATTCGTATAAATTCCGTTGGGTTTCAAACTTGTTGCTGTGCAGCTCAAATCGACGCGTTGAAGGCTGAAATGGTGGCCGCTGTCACTCGAGTAGGCGCCCTGGAGGCTCAGTTGGAAACTGCTCGAGAGGAGCTCGAATCTTCTCGTAAGCAGTCGACTGACTTCGAAGGAAAGCTTGCGGATGCCCAGGACGCCCTGAAGAAACTGGAAGAGACTTGCACGAAGCAAGATAATGATCTTGTCGACTTCCTTTGTCCTCTGGCCCAGCGTTTTGCAGGTGAGTTTCTCTTATCCTTTATCTTTCGATCGATTAGTAAGTTTTTCGGATTTTGACTTATCTTTCTACATGTCTTCTTGGTGTCGCTGTTGAGCTTCCCGGAGTTTAACGAGTGGACGCCTTGACAGATTCCTGCGCTCAACTTCGACATCATTCTAACGGGGTTTTCACCCTGATTAGCGATGCTACTCGAGTGTTGACGCAGCTTTATGGGCGTTTTCTGGTCGACGCTGCGGTTCCTCCCCTGCCGAGCGATCTTCTGAAGGTCTTTATGGAGGGTAATCTCCTTGATGCCTACGCGGTTGCTCAGTCAGAGTCCGGGGCGAAGACTGCTATCCAATTTGCACTGGTGCACGGAGTCGCAGGCTTGGAGGTGGCGTACTCGAACCTTCCTGTCGTCGCTGCTACAGGCAAAAAGGTAGCACTTAGCCCTTTCGGCGATCCAGCTGGAGTGCTTGCCCGGAAGTTGTCCGATTTGCTTGCATGTGCTAGTCGTAGGGGGCACACTGCTGCGAGTGGCAGCACATCTGCAACTCCTTATGACAGTTTCTCCGTAGTTTGTGCCTTTGATGTAATGAACCTTGGGATGTATTCCCGTATTCTGTTTTTAAATGAAATGTTGTTTTGCTATCTTCCTGTGATTGAGTTGTCGTGAGTTCTCCCGATGGGAGTAGCCCCCGAGCACCTGTCGAATAGGTGGTATTATTTCTTGAATGGAGCGTCTTATTCCTTAACCTTCCTTTATCTTTCCAGGTAACTGGAGTTCTTGCGGAGTCCTCAAGTGGGTCCGCTGCTCAAGTGGATCCTCTTGTTGCTGCTGTTGGCACCTTTGCCGGCCTTCGTGACCGCGTTGCGGACGGTGAGCGCAAACTAAAGATTTTGCACAGGGTGGCGGATGTGGCTAAGTCAAAACAAAAACTTGCGATTGAACGTGAGCAGTTTGTGATGGATGAGTCGGCGGTTGTTGCTAGGGATTTGCTCTGTAAGTATCTCAGCCCACTGGCTTTCTGTATTTGCTATCACCCTTTGATCCTGTGTCTTTCTTTGCAGTTGTTAAACCAGATGACAGGAGTGAGAAATAGTGGGTGGAGAACCATATTCTTCACGAAGCCGGTAGTTCAAAGCCCCATGCAAATAATTTTTGGTCCGATCGTAGTCGAGGCTTTGTGCTCGCTACCTTGAAGTATCGAGTAAACCAGGCCAAGATACTCGTGAGTTCGTTTCACGAGATTTCGATTGCTGTGAACTCCGCCTTTTATCCATTGGAGAGGGGTCCATAAGATTGGAGCTATCTCCTTAGAACTTTCGGGCGAGAAGGAGAAGTCCGCTAGTGTGTCCGTAATCAGATGATCTGTGGTGCAGTAGTGGCGCTCTCCTTCGTCCGATTGGGGCATCCAGAGGTGAATTTCAACTCTGTGGCTAGGCTTCCTGATGGTCAAGTCGATATGTACCCTCATTATAGTGTTGTCCGGCCTGACGCAGAGGAGATAATTCGATTGACCTCGGAAGAAGTGGATCGGGTGCTAGCCGAGGAAAACACTCGTCGCCATATGTAATCATAGGATGTATGTATCCTGTATAGTTGCTCAAAACTTTGTAAGGCGTCTACCTTGTGTGTAACATTGTGTATATGAAATTACTCCTATTGTGCTATTTTTAGGCGTAGCCCCGTGTATATTTTTGGGGGTGTGTACCTGTTCTTGAGCATTTAAGGATGGAGATTGCAAGTAGCTATGGTTGAGGAACCATGTATTTTTATTGAAATGACTGAGAAGCCATGTGTGTCGGGCTACAAGATGGCTAATATAGCCTTATTTGTATGAGTAAAGGTAAATCTAGGGATAGAATTTGCGGAGGTGTGCAACATTCCATGGGTTGGAGTAGACGCCTCCAGTCGTCGGGTTCTTCAGTCGATAGGCGCCACCTGGGATAACTTCGTGTATTATGAAGGGTCCTTCCCAGGGTGGTTCGAGCTTGTGTCCTTCTTTCTGCTTGAGCCGTAGCACCAAATCTCCCACCGCGAAGGCTCTGTGGCGTATTCGGCGACTATGATAGTTTCGCAATGACTGATGGTATACTGCTGATCTTGCGAGTGCAATGTCGCGTATTTCGTCGAGTGCGTCCATATCGTCTGCGAGTGCCCTGTTAGAGGTTTGTTCGCTGTAAGCAACGACCCGTGGGGCACTGAATCGAACATCCTCGGGAAGGACGGCTTCAACCCGGTATACCATGAAAAATGGTGTGTAGTTTGTGGATCGATTCGGAGTTGTGCGGAGGCTCCATAGCACGGAGGATAGCTCTTCTTCCCAGTGTCCCGCTGCTGGATGTAGGCGATCGAGTAGTCGTTTCTTGATACCAGCCGAAACTAATCCGTTGGATCGTTCGACTTGGCCATTTGTTTGTGAATGAGCCACTGAAGCGAACTTGAGGATGATTCCTTTTTCTTCGCAAAATTGCAGTGTTTCCTTTGCCGTGAAGTTGCTGCCATTGTCGGTGATGATATTGTGTGGTATAACAAATCTACAGACGATGGAATCGAGGAATTTGACAGCGCATTGGGCGCTAGCCGAGGTCACTAGCATTGCTTCGATCCACTTCGTAAATTTGTCAACTGCCACTAGCAAGTGTGTGTAACCGCCGGGTGTAGACCTGCGTAATGGCCTACCATGTCCAGCCTCCATTGTGCAAAGGGCCAGGCGATAGGTATCATATGCAACTCTGTAGCGGGAACGTGAGGTTTGGGTGCGAATCGCTGGCAAGCGTTGCACCTGTCGACCAATTCCTTTGCGTCTCGGGCTGCTGTAAGCCAGTAAAATCCTACTCGAAAAGCTTTGCCCACAATTGCTTTCTAACTGGCGTGATGTCCGCAATCTCCTTGGTGTATGTCTCGTAGTAATTCCTTGCCATCTTCGGGTGCTATGCATCTTTGCAGTATGCCTGAGATGCTCTGCTTGTATAACTCGCCGTTGAGTACCCGAAAAGATTTGCTGCGTCTCACTATTTGCCGAGCCTCGCGAGGGTCTGCTGGGAGCTGTTTGGCGGACAAGTAGTCGAGATATTTCTGCGTCCAGACTGGCTCGACCAGAAAAATTTGTCGTGAGATGCCATGGCTGAGCTCGATGATAGCAATTTGCGGGCTGACCTCTGTCTCCAATATTGCGGGTGCTTAAGCAGTTTTCTTGACCCATACTGAACGCTTGGTCATCCTTTCAAAATATATACCAGGCGGTATGGGTGTGTTTGTGGACCCCATGTTTGCTAACCTGTCTGCTTCTTCGTTACTGGATCTCGCAATGTGCTTCAGCTCGCATCCTTTGAAACTTCCTTCGAGTAGATTATATATGTCCCGGTAGGCGACCATATTTTCTGCGATAGCGTCGCACTCCTTCATTGTCTGTTGCACGATGAGATTAGAATCGTCATACATCATCAACCGGGTGGCTCCACATGCGATTGCCATCTTCATCCCATGCAACAAAGCCTCATATTCTGCGTCATTGTTTGATGCTGGATGGTCGGGGGGGGGGGAGGGAAGTCCAATCGCAGGACGTACTGCAACTTATCTCCTCTCGGTGATATTAGGATGATCCCAGCTCCAGCTCCTTCATTTCTTTTTGACCCGTCAAAGTACATGATCCAATTACTCGTATATTCCGGTGGTCCGGGTGTTTGTAGTTCTGTCCATTCGCTCAGAAATTCAACGAGTACCTGTGACTTCACGGAATTGCGTCCTGCATAGATGATGTCCCAGGCGCCTAGCTCGATGCTCCACTTCGCTATTCTTCCTGATGCCATTTGATTGTTCATTATCGTACCGAGTGATGCGTCGTTTAGCACTGTTACGGTATGCTCCTGGAAGTAGTGTTTATGCTTTCGAGCTGTAAGGACAACTCCGTATGCAAGCTTCTGGTAGTGAGGATACCGCTGTTTGCACGGCGAAAGGACCTCACTGATGTAGTAAATTGGCCTTTGCACTCCATATTCCTTGCCTTCTTCTGGTCTTTTTACTACTATGGCTGTGCTGATCACCTGGTTTGTTGCGGCTAGGTATAGGTATAGCGGTTCCCTTTCGTGTGGTGTAGCCACGATACGCCTGCTCTGTAGTGTTTGCTTCAAATCTGCAAATGCTTGCTTTGCTTCAGGTGTCCATTCGAATTTATCCGTCTTCTTCAACAGTTTATAGAAGGGTAACGCCTGTTCGCCCAATCGTGCGATGAATCTGCTCAAGGCGGCTAGTCGCCCGGCGAGCTGTTGGACTCCGCGTAGATTGGTGGGCTCCTTCATGGTCAAGATTGCTTGTATTTTCTCCGGGTTGGCTTCAATTCCTCGAGCGGAGACCAGGTACCCGAGAAGTTGTCCTGCAGGGACGCTAAAGATGCACTTGGTCGGGTTGAGTTTTATTCGGTATGCGTTCAACGCATCGAATGTTTCTCTGATATCATCGAGGAGCGTGTCCTCCACTCGAGTCTTGATGACGATGTCGTCAACGTATACTTTTACGTTCTTGCCAATGAGCTTGGCGAGGCATTTTTGCATGCAGCACTGATATGTTGCGCATGTGTTCTTGAGCCCGAAGGGCATTGTCGTGTAGCAGTATACACCGTGAGGTGTGATGAATGCTGTCTTTTCCTCACCTTCCTGTTTCATCCGGATTTTGTTGTATCCCGAGTAGGCGTCCAGGAAGGCAGTGGAGTCCACGATTTGGTCGATTCACGGTAGGGGAAAGTTATCCTTGGGGCAGTGTTTATTCAGCAACGTGTAGTCGATGCACACTCGAAGGATGTTGGAGTTCTTCTTTGGGACCAGCACTGGGTTTGCTAACCAAGTGGATATCTTTATTTCTCTGATGAATTTTGCTGCGAGCAATCTGTTTATCTCTTCTCCGAGCGCTTTCTGCTTAGGTTCTGAAAACCGTCGGGTGTCTGCTTGATGGGCTTTGCGTCCTTGTAGACTTCGACTGAGTGCTCGGCGAACTCCCTGGGTATTCCTGGCATATCTGAGGGCTGCCAGGCGAAGATTTCCCAGTACTCACGGAGGAGTTCGACGAGCGCACTTTCCTATGCTGGTGAAACGGTGGTGGACACAATCGCCGTCTTCGCAGAATCCGTCGGGTGTATTTGATGCTTGCGGGTACCGCTATTTGTGTTGAACTCGAGCTCTGGAGCTTTCTTCTTGGTGAGGGGCATCACGGTGTGATCCGTGGTTTTTGCTATTTCCTCTAGTTCTTCCTGCATCCCGAAAGATTGCGCGATCTCGTTGAATTCGATGTCGCACTTGTTGGACTTCTGAAAATCGCCGGCGATGGTGATTGTGCCATATTCTCCGGGTAGCTTGAGATTCAAATATGCGTAATGGGGTACTGCCATGAATCTGGCGAACGCCGTTCGACCAAGAATGGCGTGGTACTGTGAGGGCCAGTCGACAACTTCGAAGTCGAGGAACTCTCGTCTGTAATTGCTTCCGTTGCCTAGCACCACCTCTAGGTTGATTGTTCCGAGTGGATGGATTGCCTTTCCTGGAACTATCCCGTGGAAGGATTTCTCTGATTCTGCGAGTCTGTCCAAATTCTTGTTCATGCGCAGGAGCGTGTCTGCGTAGATGATGTTGATGCCGCTGCCTCCGTCCATAAACACGCGAGCCAGCTCGTAATTGCCAATTTGTTCTTGTATGACAAGTGCGGTGTGTCCTGGTCGATAGACTCGCGGGGGGTGATCTTCCTTGGAGAAAGTTATCGGGTGCTCCGCCATCTTCAGATACTCAGTTTTTGTAGCTGGAGTTTGCACAGCCATGCACAGCTGTCGCGTGTTTGTCTTCTGAGCTCTGCGGGATGGACATACCTTTTGTATCATGCCTAAGAGGCCAGCTGGGTTCGGGTACCCGTTGGATCCTTGATTAGGGGCGGGTGGTGCTGGCAGCGCGGCTAGCATCGCGTTTTGGTTTCCTGCTGGGGGCAGGGCTTGCGGCTGTTGAAATCCTTGAGCTCCTCCTCCGGAAAACTGCGGGTAACCCTGACTAGTGGCTGCTCTGTTTTTCTTCAGGAGGGCCTAGTGGATTTCGATGAACTTTCGGCAATCCTTGAGAAGGTGTGTAGCCTTAGTTTTGCATGTGCGCTTATCTGTGAATAGATGTAGCGTACAGTAACCGTCGAGGTCCTCCTCGGGTTTTTTTTCTTCTTGCTTAGGTTTCCACTCGCGCATCCCACGATATCCGCTGTCGCGGTTTTGGTGAACTCCGCTGCCACGAATTCTTCTCGATCATCATGGTCGTAGTTCTTTCTTCTTTTCTTTCGGCCATGGCGGTCGTCATCACGTGCTGGGGATGAATCTTTCTCGTTGCGCACTGCGTCTTCGCCGTTTGCCCATCTATCGGCTATGGCCATTAATTCTCCCATGGTTTTGGGTGCTAGTCGCCCCAGTTCTTCCCTGAAAGAGGTTCGCCGTGCTCCTTTGGCGAATGCTTCAACCGCGACTTCTTCTGATATATTTCCCGCCGTATTCCTCAACGTGGTCCATCGCTGAATATATTCGCGAGTAGACTCGCCACTTTTCTGCTTGCAGGCTCGTAGCTCCTCGATGGTCGAAGGCCGTTTGTATGTTGCTTGGAAATTTTTGCAGAAATCCATGTTTAGGTCATCCTAGGACCCGTAGCATGATTTCGGCCTTCCTTCGAGCCAGCTGCGAGCTGCACCGACCAGTTGTAGGTTGAGGTACTGCATAGCTGTGTTTTTGTTCCCACGTTGGCATTTTACTGCCGTGAGGTAATCCGACAACCAGGCATAAGGCTCCTGCGAACCGTCGTATTTCTGTACTTCTGTGGATAGCTTAAACCTTTTGGGTAGCGGTGCTTCGCGGATGCTGCGGGAAAACCATAGGGCTCCACAGACTTCATCATCGGAGGATGTTGATGGGGAGCATGCACGATTTCTGGCCGCCCGACCTTTATCGACCTTGCGTTGGGCGATGTCCGATCGTGCATTGTATCCGGGTCATCTCGATTGGCGTCTCCTCTCGGCTCTTTACTACGATGCCGTGAGCGACTGTGATCTCGATCTTTTCGCGGGCTGCGATCACGATTTTCTCGCGGGCTGCGATCACGATTTCCTCGTGGGCTGCGATCACGATTTCCTCGCGGGCTGCGATCTCGATTCTTCCGTGGGCTGCGATCTCGACCTCTTCTCGGGCTGCGGCTACGGTCTCGACCTCTTGGGCTGCTATCGCTGCCACTCGGGCTATCTCCTCGTTGACGGGCTTCTTTTCCCCGTGCTCGGTGGGGCGACCTTACCTTGTCGGGTGAAGTGTCTCTGCGTCCGCGGGGCGCTTCTTTGTCCTTCGGTTCGGCCGCCTTCCTGCGATCATAGGAGGCAAGTTTTGCGGCTGCCATGCCTAGTCCTTTTTGTACTTGCTTGCATTGTTTCGCGCGGAGATCGTTTTCCCCTGGTTGATTTATCTGCATGTAGGTATCTGCGGCCAGCACCGCGGCTGCGGGGGTTTGCAGATGGATGTTTCCATCTTCGTCCACACGCATAAGTGATTTGCTGATTCCGCTTAAGGACTCGCCGTCCATAGTCGTGGTTCTCGAGGCGCGTCCCTTCTTCTGGGGGTGGTTCCCGACGGAAGGTGTTAGGGATGGCTGCGCTCGGCGTTGGCTTGACTCGTTCGCCATTCTTTTTCGCACGACCAGATCTTCTCGAGCTTCCTTGATAGCAGTGGCCGCTCTCACTAGATGGTAGTGGTAGGCGACCATATCTTCGTGTGGGACCCCGGCTGCAGGTGGTTTGCTTGTGCGGATGGCCTCCTTTGCTCGGAGCCAGGCGTCTCGTGAAACATTGATCTCGGCGCGTTCTTTCGCGCTTTGGTCAGTCTCTGCGGGTGGTTGTTCCGATCCTTCCATGCAGACTTGAGCCAGACGTGGCTTGTGAGTCCTAGGCGTAACTCGAAAGGCCTTCCTGACCCGAGAGGGTTCCTCTGTAGAGAGGGTGTGGAAATTGCTGGTGTTGAGGCGGATTGACTCGCCACTTTTTGCCAGATAGGGTCGTGAGTCGACAGCTGTTGGGCTGGAGATTGACTCAGATCCCGATTCTTCAGGGAAGTGGAGGATCCCGTCCTTGTTGGTGTAGAACTTGAAGCTCCCGAACGTCAAGGTGATGCTTTTCTCCAGATTGCTGAATTCCGGGCGTGATTCCGGCGAGTGAGGGGTGACTACGACAGATCCGATCCGAATCGGATTGGTTGGGGTCAAAGTCGAAGGTTTCCAGTGCGAGTTGGTTGTCGATGAAGCCGAAGACGCCGGAGATCCAGCGCCCGCCGTTCCCACATACGGCGCCAATTGTCGAATCTGCATCTCAACAAGTCCCTCGGGTGAACCCATAGGGTCTCGAATAGGAGAACCTGTGGACGCTGGCGGCAATCGTCGGCTAGACAGGAGACACGGTTTTCCTAGATTCGGGGCCCTCATAGAGGTAAAACCCTTACTCCTGCCTCTGTCGATCTGTATTATCGAATAGATCGGTTACAATGGGGGATTGCTCAAGTCGAGAGTATGATCTCGAACTCAAGGCTTGATGATGCAGTATTTCTTGGCCCTCTCCTGGTGGCTCTCCTGGCCTTATATAGATGGCCAGGTCCCAAACCGTACCCGGGGAGGACTCGAACTCTAAACCTAAGTCGGTTACAAGTTTCCTATCTTATCCCGCAAGGCATTGCGGGTGGGCTTCAACTGGGCCTTCTAGAGTAGTCCGAAGCTTCTCGTATTGGGCCTCAGTCTTGGGCCTAGGATCAGGTATCCTTATTCGCCGGGTCCAAGGTTTATCCCTTCGTCAGAGGCAGCGGCTTCCGCATCATCTACGCAGACACGCTCCGGCGCATGAACAAGAATTTGGACGGACTCGCAGAATCAGAGACATCCTTCCACGGGATAGTTCCAGGAAAGGCAATCCATCCACTCGGAACAATCAACCTAGAGGTGGTGCTAGGCAACCGAAGCAATTACAGACGAGAGTTCCTCGACGTCGAAGTTGTCGACTGGCCCTCACAGTACCACGCAATTCTTGGTCGAATGGTGTTCGCCAGATTCATGGCAGTACCCCATTACGCATATTTGAAGCTCAAGCTACCCGGAGAATATGGCACAATCACCATCGACGGAGATTTTCAGAAGTCCAACAAGTGCGACATCGAATTCAACGAGATCGCGCAATCTTTCGGGGTGCAGGAAGAACTAGAGGAAATAGCAAAAACCACGGATCACACCGTGATGCCCCTCACCAAGAAGAACGCTCCAGAGCTCGAGTTCAACACAAATAGCGGTACCCGCAAGCATCAAATACACCCGACGGATTCTGCGAAGACGGCGATGGTGTCCACCACCCTTTCACCAGCATAGGAAATCGCGCTCGTCGAACTCCTCCGTGAGTACTGGGAAATCTTCGCCTGGCAGCCCTCAGATATGCCAAGAATACCCAGGGAGTTCGCCGAGCACTCACTTGAAGTCTACAAGGACGCAAATCCCATCAAGCAGACCACCCGACGGTTTTCAGAACCTAAGGTGAGGAAAAGACAGCATTCATCACACCTCACGGTGTATACTGCTACACGACAATGCCCTTCGGGCTCAAGAACACATGCGCAACATATCAGCGCTGCATGCAAAAGTGCCTCGCCAAGCTCATTGGCAAGAACGTAAAAGTATACGTTGACGACATCGTCATCAAGACTCGAGTGGAGGACACGCTCCTCGATGATATCAGAGAAACATTCGATGCGTTGAACGCATACCGAATAAAACTCAACCCGACCAAGTGCGTCTTTGGCGTCCCTGCAGGACAACTTCTCGGGTACCTGGTCTCCGCTCGAGGAATTGAAGCCAACCCGGAGAAAATACAAGCAATCTTGACCATGAAGGAGCCCACCAATCTACACGGAGTCCAACAGCTCGCCGGGCGACTAGCCACCTTGAGCAGATTCATCGCACGATTGGGCGAACATGCGTTACCCTTCTATAAACTGTTGAAGAAGACGGATAAATTCGGATGGACACCTGAAGCAAAGCAAGCATTTGCAGATTTGAAGCAAACACTACAGAGCAGGCGTATCCTGGCTACACCACACGAAAGGGAACCGCTATACCTATACCTAGCCGCAACAAACCAGGTGATCAGCACAGCCATAGTAGTAGAAAGACCAGAAGAAGGCAAGGCATATGGAGTGCAAAGGCCAATTTACCACATCAGTGAGGTCCTTTCGCCGTGCAAACAGCGATATCCTCACTACCAGAAGCTTGCATACGGAGTTGTCCTTACAGCTCGAAAGCTTAAACACTACTTCCAGGAGCATACCGTAACGGTGCTAAACGATGCATCACTCGGTACGATAATGAACAATCCAATGTCATCAGGAAGAATAGCGAAGTGGAGCATCGAGCTAGGCGCCTGGGACATCATCTATGCAGGACGCAATTTCGTGAAGTCACAGGTACTCGTGGAATTTCTGAGCGAATGGATAGAACTACAAACACCCGGACCACCGGAATATACGAGTAATTGGATCATGTACTTTGACGGGTCAAAAAGAAATGAAGGAGCTGGAGCTGGGATCGTCCTAATATCACCGAGAGGAGATAAGTTGCAGTACGTCCTGCGATTGGACTTCCCCGCCGACGATCCAGCATCAAACAATGACGCAGAATATGAGGCTTTGTTACATGGGATGAAGATGGCAATCGCATGTGGAGCCACCCGGTTGATGATCTATGGCGATTCTAATCTCATCATGCAATAGACAATGAAGGAGTGCGACGCTATCGCAGAAAATATGGTCGCCTACCGGGACATGTATACTCTACTCGAAGGAAGTTTCAAAGGATGCGAGCTGAAGCACATTGCGAGATCCAGTAACGAAGAAGCAGACAGGTTAGCAAACGTGGGGTCCAACAAACACCCATGCCGCCTGGTATATATTTTGAAAGGATGACCAAGCATTCAGTCCGGGTCAAGAAAACTGTTGAAGTACCCACAATATTGGAGACAGAGGTCAGCCCGCAAATTTCTATCATCGAGCTCGGCCATGGCATCTCACGACAAATTTTTCTGGTCGAGCTAGTCTAGACGCAGAAATATCTCGACTACTTGTCCGCCAAACAGCTCCCAGCAGACCCTCGCGAGGCTCGGCAAATAGTGAGACGCGGCAAATCTTTTCGGGTCTTCAATGGCGAGTTATACAAGCAGAGCATCTCAGGCATACTGCAAAGATGCATAGCACCCGAAGATGGCAAGGAATTACTACGAGACGTACACCAAGGAGATTACGGACATCACGCCAGTTGGAAAGCAATTGTGGGCAAAGCTTTTCGAGCAGGATTTTACTGGCTTACAGCAGCAAGAGACGCAAAGGAATTGGTCGACAGGTGCAACCCTTGCCAGCGATTCACACCCAAACCTCACGTTCCCGCTACAGAGTTGCATATGATACCTATCGCCTGGCCCTTTGCACAATGGGGGCTAGACATGGTAGAGCCATTACGCAAGTCTACACCCGGCGGTTACACACACTTTCTAGTGGCAGTTGAAAATTTTACGAAGTGGATCGAAGCAATGCCAGTGACCTCGGCTAGCGCCCAATGCACTGTCAAATTCTTCGATTCCATCGTCTGTAGATTTGGTATACCACACAACATCATCACCGACAATGGCAGCAACTTCACAGCAAAGGAAACACTGCAATTTTGCGAAGAAAAAAGAATCATCCTCAAGTTCGCTTCAGTGGCTCATCCGCAAACAAATGGCCAAGTCGAACGATCCAACGGATTAGTTTCGGCTGGTATCAAGAAACGACTACTCGATCGCCTACATCCAGCAGCGGGACACTGGGAAGAAGAGCTATCCTCCGTGCTATGGAGCCTCCGGACAACTCCGAATCGATCCACAAACTACACACCATTCTTCATGGTATACGGGGCTGAAGCCGTCCTTCCCGAGGACGTTCGATTCAGCGCCCCACGGATCGTTGCTTACAACGAAGAAACCTCTAACAGGGCACTCGCAGACGATATGGACGCACTCGACGAAATATGCGACATTGCACTCGCAAGATCAGCAGTATATCAGCAGTCGTTGCAAAACTATCACAGTCGCCGAATACGCCACAGAGCCTTCGCGGTGGGAGATTTGGTGCTACGGCTCCAGCAGAAAGAAGGACACAAGCTCGAACCACCCTGGGAAGGACCCTTCATAATACATGAAGTTATCCCAGGTGGCGCCTATCGACTGAAGAACCCGACGACTGGAGGCGTCTACTCCAACCCATGGAATGTTGCACACCTCCGCAAATTTTATCCCTAGATTTACCTTTACTCATACAAATAAGGCTATATTAGCCATCCTGTAGCCCGACACACATGGCTTCTCGGTCATTTCAATAAAAATACATGGTTCCTCAACCATAGCTACATGCAATCTCCATCCTTAAGTGCTTAAGAACAGGTACACACCCCAAAATTATACACGGGGGCTACGCCTAAAAATATCACAATAGGAGTAATTTCATATACACAATGTTACACACAAGGTAGACGCCTTACAAAGTTTTGAGCAACTATACAGGATACATACATCCTATGATTACATATGGCGACGAGTGTTTTCCTCGGCTAGCCCCGATCCACTTCTTCCGAGGTCAATCGAATTATCTCCTCTGCGGCAGGCCGAACAACACTATAATGAGGGGACATATCGACTTGACCATCAGGAAGCCTAGCCACATAGTTGAAATTCACCTCTGGATGCCACAATCGGACGAAGGAGAGCGCCACTACTGCACCACAGATCATCTGATTACGGACACACTCGCGGACTTCTCCTTCTCGCCCGAAAGTTCTAAGGAGATAGCTCCAATCTTCTGGACCCCTCTCCAATGGATAAAAAGCGGAGTTCACAGCAATCAAAATCTCGTGAAACGAACTCACGAGTATCTTGGCCTGGTTTACTCGATACTTCAAGGTAGCGAGCACAAAGCCTCGACTATGATCGGACCAAAAATTATTTGCATGGGGCTTTGAACTACCGTCTTCGTGAAGAATATGGTTCTCCACCCACTGTTTCTCACTCCTGTCATCTGGCTGAACAACTGCAAAGAAAGACACATGATCAAAGGGTGATAGCAAATACAGAAAGCCAGGGGGCTGAGATACTTACAGAGCAAATCCCTAGCAACAACCGCCAACTCATCCATCACAAACTGCTCACGTTCAATCGCAAGTTTTTGTTTGGACTTAGCCACATCCGCCACCCCGTGCAAAATCTTTAGTTTGCGCTCACCATCCGCAACGCGGTCACGAAGGCCAGCAAAGGTGCCAAAAGCAGCAACAAGAGGATCCACTCGGGCAGCGGACCCACTTGAGGACTCCGCAAGAACTCCAGTTACCTGGAAAGATAAAGGACAGTTAAGGAATAAGACGCTTCATTCGAGAAATAATACCACCTATTCGACAGGTGCTCGGGGGCTACTCCCATCGGGAGAACTCACGACAACTCAATCACAGGAAGATAGCAAAACAAAAAACATAATACGGGAATACATCTCAAGGTTCATTACATCAAAGGCACAAAATACAGAGAAACTGTCCTAAGGAGCTGCAGATGTGCTGCCACTCGCAGCAGTGTGCCCCCTACGACTAGCACGGGCAAGCAAATCGGACAACTTCCGGGAAAGCACTCCAGCTGGATCGCCGAAAGGACGAAGTGCTACCTTTTTGCCTGTAGCAGCGTGGACAGGAAGGTTCGAGTACGCCTTCTCCAAGCCTGCGACTCCGTGCGCAAGTGCAAATTGGATAGCAGTCTTCGCCCCGGACTCTGACTAAGCAACCGCGTAGGCATCGAGGAGATTGCCCTCCATAAAGACCTTCAGAAGATCGCTCAGCAGGGGAGGAACCGCAGCGTCGACCAAAAAACGCCCATAAAGCTGCGTCAACACTCGAGTAGCATCGCTAATCAGGGTGCAAACCCCGTTAGAATGATGTCGAACTTGAGCGCAGGAATCCGTCAAGGCGTCCACTCGTTGAACTCCGGGAAGCTCAACAGCAACACCAAGAAGACATGTAGAAAGATAAGTCAAAATCAGAAGAACTTACTAATCGATCGAAAGATAAAGGATAAGAGCAACTCACCTGCAAAACGCTGGGCCAGAGGACAAAGGAAGTCAACAAGATCATTATCTTGCTTCGTGCCAGTCTCTTCCAGTTTCTTCAGGGCGTCCTGGGCACCCGCAAGCTTTCCTTCGAAGTCAGTCGACTGCTTACGAGAAGATTCGAGCTCCTCTCAAGAAGTTTCCAACTTAGCCTCCAGGGTGCCTACTCGAGTGACAGCGGCCACCTTTTCAGCCTTCAACGCGTCGATTTGCGCTGCACAACAACAAGTTTGAAACCCAACGGAATTTATACGAATGAAAAGATGAGATAGAAAGAGTTGACAACTTTACCTCGGAGAAGATCGTTGTCCGAGACAAGTCGATCGCGATCCGACTGAAGGGTCACGCATTCTGTCTCGGCCGAGATAACGCGACGGCCAACGTCCACAAGGGACTCGAGAAGAGACTGCAAAAATATAAAGATGAAAAAGTCGAAGAGGAGAAGATTGAGCCTATACCCGGTCGCAAACATTCGGATATAGCCTCGGGGGCTACTCCCATCGGGAGCACTGCCGTGCATCCGATAAAATGAAGAAAAGAGAGAATTGGTTTTTGAGCCTGTAGCTAATCATACATGATTAACTACAGCCTCGGGGGCAACTCCCATCGGGAGCACTGCCGTGCACCCGATAAAAAATCCAAACAGACAAAGTGCAATATGAAGAAGAAAACAAAAATATTTACCTGGCCTTGAGCTATGGAGAGAGGATCCGCCGAGCTACCCGACACCTCTTTCGGAGTCGAAGATCCAACAGCAAAGCTAGGGATCCTATATTCCGTAGCCACCGTTGCGGGAGCTGCACTCGGAGAATTGTGCACGGTGCCAGTAGTCGCGGTCTCACGCACAGCAGCAGCTCTCTTCCTCTTTTCGAGAGGAAGGGAAGAGACGAACCGCCTGGGGCTGATGGATTGGAGACTGTCATGAGGAACAACAACTTGTCAGAAGAAGCAAAAGGAAGCATTCGACTAGAACAAGAAAGCAAGAACTTACTCGTCGTCGTCATCATCCAACATATCCGCGTTCCAGGCATGGATCTTTGGCAAGGAAGGAGAAGGGGCGCGCGCACTTAGAGGAGTCACGATGAGGGGCTCCTTTTCAGGCGACTCCTTACCCAAGGAGTTATCCTTGGAGGTGGCTTCATCATTCTCTGATCGGCAGCGTTTGTGGATGCGGAGGTTGCTACCCGATTCCTCCGCGTCATCCGAGGAATCGTGCTTGGAGCTCGAATCGGCTTCGGCAACGCTGGTGTCGGCTGGGGCGTCCAGGTTGCTCGCCAACAAGTCCAAGACCTCCTCTCCGGAGACCGGCGGGTAGCAATTGGCTACCGTTAAACTCTACAAAGGAAGAAAGGAAGGAAGGATTTCAGTCAAAAAAAAAACTTTCGAGCTAGAAGGAGACGGAAGACAAAGAAAAATCCGAACTTACTTCAGGTGGTGGAGGCCTTGATGCCTCGAAAGCCTCGATTGGGCAGTCGGGGAAGGCCTCGCCCTCTTTCAGGCTGGTGATAGCTGCGATTTTCTTCTCGAATTCAGCATTGGAGAGTTCTTCTCGGCTTATGCGGCTGGGATCTTCGGCGCCCTGGTACTCCCACATCATGGAGGGCCTCTCCTGCAGGGGCTGGATCCTGCGCTTGAGGAATATGCTCGCCAGGTGCAGGCCATTCAGCGTCACTCCTGCGGTTTGATCACGGAGGACGGCCACCTTGGCGAGTAACGGGGTAACAGTCCGGTTTTCTTCAACGGAGAGTTTGTGCGCCCAGGATTTTCGCCTCTTCAAGACAGCGAACGGGTGGAACTCGTGGACTCCACCCGCGCTGTTGTCGATGACGTAGAACCATTTCTTCCTCCATCCTTGGGCGGAGTCGATGAAGTGCATCAGGAAGTAGCCGCTGTCCGACTTCGCCTGGATTCCGAAGCCACCAGTGCGCAACGGCTCCCCGAGCTTAGTCTCTACCCGCGATCTCTCGCGGAAGATGCTCACCTTGAAATGGGCCTTCCAAAGGCCCCAATGAGGTCGAATGCCCAGAAGCACTCGCAAAGGACAATGAAGCACGAGATGTTCTGCACTGCGTTTGGAGGCAAATCGTGGAGCTGTATGCCATAGACATACATCAGAGCCACGAGGAAAGGATGGAGGGAGAAGGAGAGCCTGAGTGAAACGTGATCCGCAAAGATCACGCGTTCGTTCGCGCGGGGATTGGGTACCTCCTCTTTTTTTGTTGAGACGCACCCGCTTCTCAGCATCGGGAGGCAACAGCCCGTCTCGCTGCATCCCCTTGATGCTCTTGTTCGTGGTGTTGGGCGCACGCCAGTCGCCTGAACGCGGAGTAGGCGGCACGGGAACTTCGTCCGTCGCCCTCGACGAAGAAACGGCGGCGCCGCGCTTCTTGCCTCCTGCCATGGATGCTGGTGCGAGATTGTCGGGGGGTTACCCCCGAGTAGGGTAAAGGCAAGTGATAAAGGCGTCTTACAGAAGAGAGGTTTGGTCGAGTAGCCGACTACCCGGTACTCGCTACCCGGTCGACTGCTACTCGGTCTCACCTCAACATGACCGGAAGGAGATATCAGTCAAGTTACATCCATTCGAGTAGAAGAGTTGGCCCGAGTAAAATTGGCGGGAACCTACTCGGGCCAGAAAGTCAAAAGAGCCGTTCTGACACAGGATCCCGCGTATCCTGGGTCCGTACTTGGCAGCATTCGAACTACTGTTCATCTGGGACCGGCCTGCCTGACAGTGACAGCATGGAAGCAGTCCGTCGCAGGATAAGGGGGCCCTACTCTGTGTTTGGCACAGTGATACCAGTCTGTCCCCTTGTTTTGCCCAACGACTTTCCAGATGCAGCCAAGATTAGGAACCAAAGCTGTCAGCGGGAACCCGGAAGAAGGACGATGTGCACACTATGTCGACACTTGTCCATGTTTGGACGTATCCGGCTGGGCACCATGTATATAAGGTGCCCCGCCGCCTCCTGCGTGAGGCATCGCATACTAGAACGGAGGAAACCCTAGTTTCTTGACCTAGTTCATCATCTAGAGAGGAGAGTGACTACTCGGTAGCAAGAACATTGTACTGTGGCTTCTCGGTGAAACACCAAAATACACAAAGAAAGGTAGGAGTAGGGGTTTTACCTCCTCACGAGGGCCCTGAACCTGGGTAGATCGTGTTGTTTGCAGTGTTTACTTCGTACCTCACGCGGCTACTCGTCGCGTGATCCCTCCCCGAGCACCTCCAGCGTCCTTCGTCCCACATCTTTTAGCCATCCCATGGCATCTGCCGTGACACCACCACGACAGTTGGCGCCCACCGTGGGGCAACCAGCGGCGCTGGTTGGAGTTTCTGTTCGGACGGGATCTTCTTCAGCGGAGCGCGTGGTCTGTGGTCTTGTCCACAGATTCGGCTCCTTCGACTTCGTCACCGACAACGCCGGTGATTTCGGCGGCAGGGCCATGCCGGAGGGCGGCGCGGTGATCTCCTTCGGCTCTCACCTCGTCTACGTCGCCACCGTCGCCAACCACGCGTATCCCGAGCTGGTGCATGACGCGGAGGATCCTCCCGCGGTGATCGCTGCTCGCGGAAGGCCCGCGTGCCGCTCTGCGAACTGCGCTGAGGTGATGGTGACGGGCTTGGCGGCAAACACTGGCGCAGCCGCTACTGGCGCTGCGGCCGTCGTCGAGGAGATTGATGCACCGGCTGGTGGCAGGGTTCACCGGCCCTACGAGAAGGAGAGCAACTTGCCGCCTTCCACGTCTACGGTCATTCCCGCGTCAGCTACGACCTGGCATGCCCACTCCCACCGACATCGAGCTCCTGGCCATGAGGGAGCAGCTCGAGCGGCAACGCCTGGAGCTGCTTGCCGAGCAGGCGGAGTTGGATAAGGTGAGGTTGGAGTTGAGTCTAGATCAGCTCGAGTACAACAAGGCTCACGGCTTCACGCCAGTCGCTAGGAGGCCTAGCAGAGTAGGTGCCACTCGGCGCAATCTTGGTGCCGAGATGGCGACAGTTGTAGAGGCTCCTGCTCAGTCCGCCGCAAACACCTCCACCAGGCCCAGATATAGCACACCCGCCAAGACACTTAGGGCTGCAGAGGCTGTAGCTGCCGAGTTGCCTCGCCTAGATGGCGATGCGCGTCTTAGGCAGCAGGAAAGGCTCAACGAGTTGGTGTTGGAGGCTGCTAGGCAGAATGAGGAGTTCCGGAAGGCCAACCCGGGTGCTGGGGCTTCGCAGGTGGTTCACTCGCACGCGGCTAGATCTAACGATCAGGCCTCGTCTCCGCATCCCAGCCGCGAGAAGAGCCGCAGCGGGCGCTCGGGCAGAGACAGGCAAATGCAGGTGTATGACCCGGCTGCTGCCGCGAAACAGCTTGCTGTGCCGCAGCAGCCCGGGCAGGAACACAACGCTGCAAGAGCAGGCTCTCAAGCCCATCAAGCTCAAAGCCGTGCCCGAGAAGCTGCACGTCCAGGTCCTTCTCGGCAACCCGCAGCTCAGCCTACTCGGCAGAGGCAGCAGCCGCGCAGTGGCACCAGTCGCCGGTGGAGCAGCCTGCAGCTGTGCAGGTGGACAGGTATGATGATGGCTACTCGGCCATGGAGATGGCTGGCTATGATGTCCATGACCGTGTTGGTGAGCGCATGCTGGCGCCTGGAGATGCGAGGCATCAGTTGGACCGAATCAGCTTGTCGGCGCGGCTGGAGAGCACGGGTCCTCCTGGCCCCGAGTGCTTTGGCCCGCGCATCATGAACGAGCCGTCCGTGAAGAACTTCCAGCTCGCAAGGGGGACCAAGAGCTACAATGGCAGCACCAAGCCCGAAGATTGGCTCAATGACTATGTCACCGCGGTTCATATCGCGAATGGCAACAGAAGATGGGCTGTGCGCTATGTGCCGCAGATGCTAGAGGGTCCAGCTCGCACTTGGCTCAACAACTTGCCCAAGAACAGCATCAACTGCTGGCTGGACTTCTCGGATGCCTTCATCAGCAACTTCACCAGCACATACAAGAGGCCGAATAGGCCACATCAGCTATCAGCTTGCAGGCAGCGAGAAGACGAGACAGACCGCGAGTATCTTACTCGGTGGAGCACATTGAGGAACACCTGTGAGGGTGTGAATGAAGCACATGCCATCACTTGGTTTGCGCAGGGATGCAGGCATGGCAGTATGTTGTGGCAGAGATTGCAGAGGGAGATGCCGAACACTCTGGCGGAGACCATCAAGATTGCGGATCAGTACGCACTTGGTGATCCTACTCAGCCACTGATGGACTCCTCTGAGCCGAGAAGAAACTTCAGCAACAGCAAGCGCAACGAGTTCCGCAACGAGCGCCGAGTAGATAATCGGTATGATCCCGAAGAGGTGAATGCAGTGACTGTTGGAGCTGGTGGCAGCCAGAGGCAGAAACCTGCTGGAGCCTACGGGCAAAACCAGAACCAGGGCCAAGGCAACAAGAAGCCATTTCGCACCTCTCAGTCGGGTAGCGGGAACTCCGAGCAGCCGAAGAAGTTTGTCTTTGATGACATGAAGGATGGTCCATGCAGCTTTCACACTCACCACCCCTCGAGGCCTGCTAACCACACTACTCGGCAGTGCGAGTGGTGGGAGGCGATCAAGAGTGATGGCTTGCCTCCTCCTCCTCCCCTGCCAGCGGCCAATGCCAATGTACAGCCTACTCGCGCACCCGCAGCTCGGCCGCCAGTGTACCCGAGAAGAGAGAATGTGAACCAGGTGGCTTTAGGAGCCAACCAAAACTTCAACAATGAGAGATACCGCAACAATAACAACAACTACAACCGCAACAACAACAACAGAGGCAACAACGACAACTACCAGGGCAAGAACAACAACGGCAACACTGGGGGCGGAGGCTCCAATCAGTACCAAGAGCACCACGAGAGCTATATGATCTTCACTTCTGAGCCAGTCGACAAGCAATCACAGCACAGGCGGGCCATGTAGGTCAATGCGGTGATTCCTGCTGTCCCTCACTACATGTATTGGTGTGACCAGGAGATCAGGTGGACCCGAGCAGATCATCCCAAGGTGATGCCCAACCCGGGTAGCTATGCCTTGGTGCTGGATCCTACCTTCCTGGGTCCCGAGAAGAATGTGAGGTTCAGCAAGGTGCTAATCGACAACGGCAGCAGCATCAACATTGTGTACAAGGACACACTCGAGAAGCTTGGCTTGGCCGAGAACATGATGCTGCCTAGCAAGACCACCTTCCATGGCATTGTGCCCGGAATCTCGTGCAACCCGATTGGCCGAGTGTGGATCGATGTGCTATTCGGCACCAGGGATAACTGCCGCACAGAGCGCCTGCAGTTCGAGGTGGTGGACCATCAGAGTCCTTACCATGCTCTACTCGGCAGGCCTGCTCCGAGCAAGTTCATGGCCTCTACCCATGTTGCATATCTGAAGATGAAGATCCCTGGTCCCAATGGTATCATTACCATCTCTGGAGATTACAAGAAGTCCATGGAGTGTGCCTCTGCTAGCACCCAGTTGGCGGAGTCGATGGTGATCGCTGCCGAGAAGAAGAAGATGTACGAGGTGGTGGCCATGGCTCAGTCCGCACATGCTGGCGCACAAGGTGTGCCGAGTACCCAGCACGGTACTGCTTTCTAAGCTGCCAAGGAGACAAAGAAGGTCCAGGTCAACCCCGAGTTCCCCGACCGCGTAGCCATCATTGGCTCCGGGTTGGCGGAGAAATAGGAAAGCGAGCTCATCCACTTCCTCCGTGAGAATCGGGATGTATTCGCCTGGTCCAATGAAGATCTACCAGGAGTCCCGAGGGAGTTGGTTGAGCACTCATTACATGTGCGTCCTGACGCCAAACCAGTGAAGCAGGCTATGCGCCGTTTCGGAGATGAGAGAAGGAAGGCCATTGGTGACCAGATCACCAAGTTACTGATAAGCAATTCATCATGGAGGTGCTGCATCCGGATTGGCTAGCCAACCCGGTCATGGTCGAGAAGAAGAAGGAGGATCCCAAGGCTGCCACTGCGTGGCGCATGTGTGTCGACTACACCGACTTGAACAAGGCATGCCCCAAGGATCCTTTCCCGCTACCTCGCATCGATCAGGTGATCGATTCCACTGCTGGTTGTGAACTGCTGTCTTTCATAGATGCCTACTCTTGTTTCCACCAGATTGCACTCAATCCTGCTGATCAAATAAAGACTGCTTTCATTACCCCGTACGGGGCTTATTGCTATCGTGTCATGTGTTTTGGCTTGAGGAATGCGGGTGCAAACCTATCAGAGATGCATGCAGAAATACTTGCACGACCAGCTCGGCAAGAATGTGCAGGTGTACGTAGATGACATTGTCATCAAAACGAATAAAACACATACTCTGCTTGCCGACCTGGAGGAACCTTTGCTAACCTACGCAAGTACAAAATGAAACTGAATCCGAGTAAGTGCACCTTTGGTGTACCAGCTGGGAAGCTACTCGGTTTTCTAGTTTCTAGTCGGGGCATTGAAGCCAATCCTTCTAAGATAAAAGCTATTGAGAGCATGTCTTTACCGAGATCACTGAAAGATGTGCAGAAGTTCACAGGTTGTTTGGCATCTCTGAGCCGTTTTTTCTGGGTCGAATGGGCGAGAAGGCCCTGCCTCTGTACCAACTGATGAAGAAAAGTGACAAGTTTGTCTGGACTCCGCAAGCGGATGTGGCATTCAATGAGCTGAAAGCAATGCTGGCTAGTGCTCCCATCTTGGCTAGTCCGCTACCCAAGGAGCCAATGCTGCTGTACATTGCTGCGACTAACCGAGTAGTCAGTGTGGTGATTGTGGTGGAACGAGAAGAAGAAGGCAAGAGTGTGCAGCGCCCAGTGTATTACCTCAGTGAAGTGTTGTCCAGTTCCAAGCAAAACTATCCGCACTACCAGAAAATGACCTACGGCGTGTACTTGGGCGCCAGGAAGCTGAAGCATTATTTCCAGGAGCACCCTATCACAGTTGTGAGCTCTGATCCCATCTCGGATATCATGGGCAACAAGGAGGCGAGTGGCAGAGTAGCCAAGTGGGCGATTGAGCTAGCCGCGTATGCTCCCGCGTATGCGAGAAGAGACGCCATCAAGTCTCAGATCCTGGCGGAATTTCTTGTGGACTGGGCCGAGGTGCAGTATGAACCTCCTGCTCCAGTTTCTAACTACTGGAAGATGCATTTTGATGGCTCGAAGGTGAAGGAAGGCCTTGGTGCTGGTGTGGTGCTGACGTCACCCAAGCGAGATCAGCTCAAGTATGTGTTGCAGATTCACTTCAAGGCATCCAACAATGTAGCAGAGTACGAGGCAGTGGTGCACGGTTTGCGAGTAGCAAAGGAGGTTGGCGTGCAGCGCATTATATGCTATGGTGATTCAGATCTGGTGGTGCAGCAAGTCTCGGGCACTTGGGATGCTTTGGATGCCAACATGGCATCGTATCGCTTCCTGGTGCAGTCTATGACTGGGTTCTTCGAAGGTTGTGAGTTCCAGCACATTCACCGAGCAGAGAACGAAGCAGCAGATGAGTTATCCAAGTTGGGATCTTCTCGGCAATCCATCCCGGCGGGAATCGCCTTGGAGCATTTGAGGAAGCCATCCATCAAGCCTTCTCCCAACTCGGAGTCTATATTCGTTCCTTCTCTGCCAAGTGAGGAATCTGATCCCATGGAGATTGACTGGGAGAGTGCTACACGAAACCCGGGGACTGCCGTCCTCTACTCGGGGACTGCCACTCCCTACTCGGGGACTGCCGTTCCCTACTCGGGGACTGCCACTCCACGCTCGGGGACTGCCACTCCTTACTTGGGGACTGCCACTCCTTACCCGGGGACTGCCACTCCTTACTCGGGGACTGCCACTCCCTACTCGGGGACTGCCGTTCCCTACTCGGGGACTGCCACTCCACGCTCGGGGACTGCCACTCCTTACTCGGGGACTGCCACTCCTTACCCGGGGACTGCCACTCCTTACCCTGGGACTGCCACTCCTTACTCGGGGACTGCCACTCCATACTCGGGGACTGCGGTCCTTAATCCAGAGGCTGTCGCGTTCATTGAGGAGGTCCTTGCCAACCGATCAGGGCTACAGAGAAGCGCTCCTACTCCTCCTGAGCAACCACAAGAGCCTGTCCCAATGGAACTGGACGAACCAGTGTTTCCCACACGGGAGACACCGAGTTGGGCTATGCCCATATTATCCTTTCTAAGGGACGGCACTCTACCTGAAGATGAGGTGACTGCAAGGCAGATTCAGAGAAGATCCAAAGGCTACACTATTGTCCGAGATGTGCTGCATAAGAGAAGTGCCACTGGCGTGCTGCAACGATGTGTGGATCCAGCAGAAGGAGAAGAGATCCTGATAGAGATACACCAAGGAGAATGCGGGCACCATGCCTCTTCTCGGGCGCTGGTCCAGAAAGCTTTCCGGCATGGCTTCTACTGGCTCACAGCACTGCAGCAAGCTGAGGATATCGTGAGGAAGTGCACAGGCTGCCAGATGTTCGCAAGTAAGATTCACATGCCTGCTTCCGAGTTGAAAACGATTCCTATCACCTGGCCATTTGCTGTTTGGTGTTTGGACATGGTTGGGCCCTTCCAGCCGGCTAGAGGCAACATGACTCACATCCTGGTCATGGTGGACAAGTTCACCAAATGGATTGAAGTGAAACCTATTCGGAGGTGTGATGGGGCCACAGCTGTGAAATTCGTGAAGGATATAATCCTGAGATATGGTTACCCGCACAGTATCATCACCGACAACGGCACAAACTTTGCTGAGGGAGCAATGGTGCGGTTTTGCAGAGATAAGCATATCCGACTAGACGTTGCGTCAGTCGCGCACCCTGCTTCCAATGGACAAGTTGAAAGAGCAAATGGTATGGTACTGGCAGGCATAAAGCCAAGGCTGATTGAGCCACTGCTGAAAACACCAGGGTGTTGGCTAGATGAGTTGCCAGCGGTGTTGTGGAGTCTAAGGACTACCCCTAACCGGTCAACCGGCTACACGCCATTCTTCTTGGTATACGGGGCTGAGGCTGTGTTGCCAATAGACTTAGAGCATGACTCCCCCCGAGTAGCCCTATACACTGAGGTGGAGGCGAGAGAAGCTCGAGAAGACGACGTTGACCTTCTTGAAGAAGCAAGAGAGCTGACTCTGTCGCGTTCGGCTATCTACCAGCAAAACCTGCGGCGTTATCATAGCCGAAAGGTGAACCCAAGGGTTTTCCGAGAAGGAGACATGGTCCTTAGGCTTGAGCAGCGCACAGCCGGGATGCACAAGTTGTCTCCTCCATGGGAAGGACCTTTTATTGTGAGCAAAGCGCTGCACAATGATGCGTACTATCTTGTAGATGTACGCCCACCACAGGCGAACAGGGCAGATACATCCGGAGAGGAAACCAAGCGCCCTTGGAATGTAGCTCTACTTCGTCGTTTTCATTCGTGAGCAAAGATGTGTATGTACCCTCTTATCCGAGTTGAAATTCTACTCTGCAATCTGAAATTGTTCTCGGGGACTGCCCTCGTACAAAATTTCTCTAAGTGTTTTTACTCGGCTTTACCTTTTGTCTATTCGGTTGCTTCACTTCAGAACTCATAAGTGTATTGAGTAGTGTGTTTAAACCTATATGCCAACTCTTCGATTCTGCTGTTGTCCGAAACCCGGCTTCATGGCAAGCAAGAGAACAAGCAAAAGGTCAATGAGCACAAGAAAATCGCTAAGGAAGAAAAAGTGCAGGAACCGAGTAGAGTGTTTGTTACTTTTGTTCTCTGTTTCGTCTTTTCGGCTAAGTGGTGGGCTGCGTTACTATGATTGTTTCTAGTGGCTAAGTATTTGCAGCTCTACTCTGTGACTCTTGTGACTCGAATACCAAAAAAGCAACAAGTTGCGGGTAGAGCAGAGATGAAAAGAGAGGGTGAATAAGAAACGCAACTCGGGGACTCGCATGGAAACGCAGCCCGGCATTGAGCCAGGGCTGCTCAATGATTAAATTAAAGATAACAAGTGGAAATAAAATTGAGTAGCAAGAGAAAATGTAAATGAGTCTGATACATCTGCACCCGGCATCCCGGGGATCTGATAAGTGTTTGAGTGAAAAAGCTTGCAGGATAAGATCATGTTGAAGTGGCGATGTTGTTGGTGCTGGCCTGGGCTGCTTCATTCTCGGTGGCGGTCTGGTTGGCCTCCGCCTCCGAGCTGGCTGCAGCTGCCTTCGCGGCTTCCTCCTCGGCGCTTGTGTTGGTCGCATCCGCTTCCGCGTGGACGGTGGCGGACTGCTCCATCTCGGATGGACCAGAGGCTTGGCCTTGGGGGCGTACCGTGTCGTCGAGAGCGGCTCCTGATGATGAGGTGCCGAACTCGAGGGCAGCGGTGTCGATCTCCTCGGTCTCTTCATCGCTACTCGCGATGACTGCAGCTTTCCCCTTGCTCTGGGGAGAATCGAAGAAGCCCGATGCCAGCTCGGAGTCTGTCTCTTCATCTGCGTCCTCGTCTCCTCCACCTCGGTGTCGGGTTCGGGGAGGCCATCGATGAAGGTGGCCGTATCCGCGCACTCGGCAACTCATACACAATGAGTTGCGCGTGGTCACGCAGCTGGGATCCATCTCCCACTTGGAATTGGCGTGTTTCCCGCGGATGACCTGCATGTTCAGATTCTCGTACCAAGAGGCGACGCAGAGCAGCATCAGATCAGCGCCTGCCCGAGCTCCCGAGGCGCGCCACTTCTTCAACTCGGCCTTCACATTGCGCAGCTTCAGAGCAAGGCCATCAATGGTTGTCGGCGCGGAGTCTTCAGGCCAGAATAGCTTGTGGAGCTCGAAGCCGACGCGCACCAAGTCGGTGCCCACGCCGGCTAGGCGTTCAAAGTGCCCTCGCATCACCAGCAGGCTGTCCTCGATCTCGGCTCTGGTATCCGCGTCCTCGCCCTTCTCAATACGAGCTGCTCGGGCCTTGGCCAAAGCTGGCGCGCAAGCGGACACGAGATCAGGGAAGATTTCTGCACAAGAGCAAGTGAGAAATTCAGTCACAGGATCCGAGAAGAGGCAGAACCAAGAAGAAGAAAGGCAGAAAGGAGGAAAACTTACTGTGGAGCTCGTGGCGCAGTTGCTGCAACTGGATCTTCCATGTTTCTTTGTTAGAAATGTGCTTCTCCTCAAGCAAGCGCAGACTATCCAGCTGAGTGAAGTACCCGGCGTTGGCTTTTTTCAGCGTTTCGCACTCCTGCTCGAGGGCTTTTATCTTGGCATTGAAAGTTGTCTCAGCTTTTGCCTTCTCGGCGATGGCTCTGTCCCTCTCGTCACCAAGCTTGACCGCAGAGTTGCAGTTGGAGTTGCAGCGTCTCCATCTCGGTAGTGTGTGTACTCTGCAGAGCTGCAAACTGGCTTATTAGTCGCACCTCCACCTCTGCAGGTTTGAGGCAATCTTGATGCTCTAGGACAAACTTCTTATGATCTTCTGAAAAGAGCAAAGCACGGTTAGCAGAGAAGCAAAGGAAGAAACAGGCAAAGGAAAACCGAGTAGACAGAGGTTTACCTTCAAGCTTCTTGATGGTGGTCTCGGCATTCGCAACAAAGGCACGGCAGTTGTCGTGTTCGTCAGCAAGGGCCTTCAGTTTCCCTGCAGAGTAGAGATGGTTAACGCAAAAAGCAATAGCGGGCGTAAATAAAAAACGCAAGAACCGCGTAAGCGAGAAGCGCACCTTCCACCTCGGACAGCCTCATGGTACTGTTCATGACCTCCTTGTCGGCTTCCTCGGCGATCACCTTCTCCTTCTCAAGGGCGGCAATACGCCTCTTGGCAATGGCGTGGTTCCAGAGAAGTTGGCGGTGCAGATGGGTCCGCTTCAGTACACTATTCTGAAAAGCAAAAGAAACAAGTGTCAGGCAAAGTGTTTGAGATTCCACCCGAGAAGGCGGCTACTCGGAGGAGTGTCTGCCTACTCGGCCGGAATCTCGGGGACTGGGTGATGGATAAGGAAAAGAGGAAGAGAAGAAAAGAAGCGAAGATGCAACTCGGAAAAGATAAGTTAAGGCTTACCGCGTAGGACTGCTCGAGGTCTTCTGCGTTCTTGCGGTGCACGAACATCTTGGCAGCCAGAGTTGCAGAGGTGGTCGAGACAGTCATGGGTTTGTAGCCCAAGTCCACCTTATTCCAGTCCTGGCGCATGTGGTCAATGTCGCCTAAATCGGTGCCATTCCAGTTGGGGTGCCGAGAATCTTGCTATCCCATTTGGCGTCGATGAAGCCAATGAGGTCGAGCACTTGCTCGAGGCTCTGGGATGTTATCGCTTGGTCTTGAGCTCCCCGAGAAGCAATGGAGACGGGGGCCGGGGGCCTAGAGTCCGTCGCCACGGCTTTCCTTCCTTTGGTAAGAGCAATCTTCCGGTCCTCGACGGAAAGGCCAATCTGGCGCTGTTGGCTGACCTTCACCATATAATCCGGGTAGAGGGCCTGATCGGCTAAGCTAGCGGCGGCAGGAACCGCACTAGGGTTGCGGATAACCAGTTGCTTGGACTGGCCAGCTGATATCGACAGCGGCTTGTCGGCGGCCTTCTTCTTTGCTGTCTCTTTGTGAGCGGGTGGTTTCTCGGTAGTTGACTTCTCAGCTGCCCGCTTCTCGACTGCATCCTTCAGAGCATCTAGGGCTTGTTTCCTGGTCTGCGGCACCGAGGAGGAATCTGGCGGTGCAGTGCCTTGATCAATGGGTGGCGCCACGGATCCGTCACCTTGTGAGCATCTGGTTGGGGCTACTCGGAGCAGCGCCTGGTTGCGCACTGCTCAGGGGATACTCCTCGGTCATGGCGGCATCTTCTACCCGCTGCTCGTCAGCGGGATCCCCTTGTCCGGCAGCGTCCGTGGCTGGCTGCTCCTGTTCTGCTCCTGGCCGCTCGACGGCGGCATCGTGGCGCATCTCTGTATCTTGGTCTTGGTTCCCCTCGGCGGCGTCAGCTGGAGGGGAAGGTGGTTTCTCCTGATGAGCAGCATCCTGCGGCTCTGGCTCAGCGTTTTGGGCATCAGTGCCCTCTGTTGATGCATTGGCGGCATTGTTCTCGTCGCCATCGAGGTCGATCAGTTTGTCGACATCAATGGCAGTCTTCTTTTGAGTCTCGCTGGATGCAAGAGCGGCATCCGCGTTCAAGGGGGCACTGAAAGGGAAGTTGGAATCAAAGATAAGAAAAGGGCAGAGGAAAACAAGAGAAAAACAGTGAAGCAAAAGAATTGGGAAGCAACTGAGAAGAGCAGGATAAACTGAAACTTGCAACCGAGAAGAAACTTACGCGGTGGTGGAGGAAATTGTTCGCCTTGGTCTCTTCACGACCTTCTTGGTCGTCTTCTCGGTCAGTTTCTTCTTCTTGGCGGGGGGCTCTACGGCGCCGCTGCCAGTCCGCTTGCGAGTAGCGGGTGCAGCGACAGAAAGAGGATTGACTTCAAGGGCTCTATCGCCCTCGTTCTCGTCCTCGTCCTCATTCTCGTTCTCCTCATCAACATCGTCTGCGGATTCAGGAAAAGAAGAGGAGCGAATCAGAAACAGCAAACAATGGATTGATGCTCCTCGTGAACAAGCAAAGTAAGTACGCAGTTACCTTCAAATTCGTCCTCAGGCCAGTCGCGGAGAGACGATTCTGCGCGCTGCCTCTCCATCGTGGGGGAGTGGGGGAGAATTATCTGATCTGCAGCCTCAAAAGAGGCATCATCGTCCTCCGTTCGATCAGCAAACCAATTGCCTTCGAAACGTTCACAGCTTTCCATGAGCTGGCGATTGAGGACCTGAAGAACAAAGAAATATCACATATTAGCCGAGTAGCTGGAAGGCACTCTACTCGGATAGGCGTGCAAACACAAATCACACTAAGCCTAGGCAAACTTACTGAACATCCTAATCGGAAAGGCATGCAGCCATCAAGCATAATTAAGCCTAAGAATTGTTCCCGAGTTGGTTACCCGACAAGGCGTGCAGGCACAAAGCACACTAAGCCTAGGCAATTCAGCTAAGTACTCTACTCGGTACCGAATGCGGTTGCTAGTCGCGGCGAGAAGAGGAAGTTTGCTACTCGGAATACATATACAGAAAGCAGAGAAAGAAGAGCGTACCCGCGGAATCGGCTTCGTGCGGCTGAATGGGATGAACCCATACTGCCAGTGCTCGCCGAGGTTCGTTGTCAGGATGGCCCTTGCGTGCTCAGGGACATCCGCGTTGTCGAGCTCGATGGTGGTCGTTCTGGTGCAGTCTCGGGGGCCTCCCATATAGCACATCAGGTGGCAGCGGTCTTGCAGAGGCAGAACGCGATTCTTGATCCAGCACGCCACGGGATCATCACTCTTGAGGCCCTCGTTGATTAGGACCCCGAGCCGCGCCTCTATCTCCATCGCGTTGAGGTCGTTGGAGGGCTTCGACTTCCAGTTCTTCCCGGTGGGAGCACGATTGCTCCAAGCGGGAAGATTGATTCGATCGGTTACCTTTCCTCCTTCGGTGGCGGGGATGTTCTTGACGTAGAGGAACGTCTTCTGCCACATTCGGACGGACTCCAACCCCTTGATACGGGGATGGTTGGTTCCCGACCGCTGCACCATCATGGCGCAGCCGGTGTCAGTTGCGCGTGGCACACCCGCGCCTTCCTTCTTCCCGGTGGTCTGCTGGCGGAGATGGAAGTACTTCAGCCAGGTATCCGTCGTGGGATGGATACCTAGGAAGGCCTCGCACACCACGGCGTGGTAGGCGAGGAAGACGACGGCGTTTGGTGGCAAGTGGTGCATTTGGAGACCGAAGTGGTCGAGGAAGCGGCGGAGGAAGTCGGAGGCCGGCAGGCCGAATCCGCGCTCAAAGTGCGACAAGAACACGACGTGCTCGCCCTCCTGCGGGGTTGGCACGAGCTCGCCGTCGGACGGCCGGCATTGAACACCAGGAGGAACCCTCCGGGTGTTCACGAGCCAGGCGCAATCCTCGGCGGTGACATGCGAGCCAGCCCAGCCGGCGCGAGCAGCCATGGCAAGGGGTGCGCGGATGGTGGAGAGTTGGAAAGATTGGGTGGAAGAAAAGAATCTGCAGCGGCGCAAGGAGCTGCGCGACGGCGGAGAGCTCGGCGGCGGAGAAGAACAGAGAGACGAAAGGGGAAAAGTGCGAAGGGAGGAGAAAAGGAAGTTACCGGCGGAGGTATTTATATTCTCTCCGCGGTTTACCGTTACCATCGGGGAAGTGGGATCGATCGTGGCGTGTGGTGGGGCCTGTGGCCGGCTAGAAACGCACGTACGCGAGGCGCGCGCGTAACGGCCGCAGCAGATCCCACTACCAGATCGTGGCCAATTACTGGTGATGGGACATAACGAGCCAGTGGGCCCCGTGAAAACTGGGCGCGTGGCACGTCGTGTCGTGGCAGCGAAACGACGGGGATCACGGATGTTGACACGTGTCCAGTCGCTGCACGGAGGGCTGGATAGAGCTGTGTGCTGCAGAGACGCTGGAGGAGAAAATCTCTAAGTCTTTTTACTCGGTTACAGAGTAGAAAGCAGGTGCTATTCGGAAGGCAGGAAACTCAAAACTCAAGGTGCTTTCTAGAGTACTACTCGGAGGTCATTTACTCGGCATCTTGAGGTTCAAGGGCTGGGTTGCAAAAATTAGTTTTAAGCTGGCAGAGCCTAGTGAACGAGTTCGCAAGACTCAACCAGCTTCGGGGACTGCTGTCGGGGGGTTACCCCCGAGTAGGGTAAAGGCAAGTGATAAAGGCGTCTTACAGAAGAGAGGTTTGGTCGAGTAGCCGACTACCCGGTACTCGCTACCCGGTCGACTGCTACTCGGTCTCACCTCAAGATGACCGGAAGGAGATATCAGTCAAGTTACATCCATTCGAGTAGAAGAGTTGGCCCGAGTAAAATTGGCGGGAACCTACTCGGGCCAGAAAGTCAAAAGAGCCGTTCTGACACAGGATCCCGCGTATCCTGGGTCCGTACTTGGCAGCATTCGAACTACTGTTCATCTGGGACCGGCCTGCCTGACAGTGACAGCATGGAAGCAGGCCGTCGCAGGATAAGGGGGCCCTACTCTGTGTTTGGCACAGTGATACCAGTCTGTCCCCTTGTTTTGCCCAACGACTTTCCAGATGCAGCCAAGATTAGGAACCAAAGCTGTCAGCGGGAACCCGGAAGAAGGACGATGTGCACACTATGTCGACACTTGTCCATGTTTGGACGTATCCGGCTGGGCACCATGTATATAAGGTGCCCCGCCGCCTCCTGCGTGAGGCATCGCATACTAGAACGGAGGAAACCCTAGTTTCTTGACCTAGTTCATCATCTAGAGAGGAGAGTGACTACTCGGTAGCAAGAACATTGTACTGTGGCTACTCGGTGAAACACCAAAATACACAAAGAAAGGCAGGAGTAGGGGTTTTACCTCCTCACGAGGGCCCTGAACCTGGGTAGATCGTGTTGTTTGCAGTGTTTACTTCGTACCTCACGCGGCTACTCGTCGCGTGATCCCTCCCCGAGCACCTCCAGCGTCCTTCGTCCCCACATCTTTAGCCATCCCATGGCATCTGCCGTGACACCACCACGACAGAGCTCGCGGATAAGAAGGGCAGAGAACAAGGAAGACGAAGACTGAGGAAGATGAAGGCTGGGGAAATTTTCACCGTTTCACCTAAGGCTCATATTTATACACGGAGCCGCCCGATCCTGACCGTTTGTTGAGCCACGTGGCATCCATCACAACCGCCACGTGCGAAGGCGAAACGAAAGGGCGGCGGATGCTGTTTTGTGCCACGATCCTAACAGTGGATCGTGTGCATTTACTGCGCGCAGTTCGCGTAAAAACCGGGAACGACGTCTCGTTTCCGGTCAAAAAGCTGACAAGGTGGGCCAACTCCTCTGCTATCGCTCCGTCACGTCCCATCGGGAGGATAAAGTGCGCCGTGACGTCATGGCGCGCATCATCAAACTGGAAATTCATTCGAATAAAGACCCAACACGCGAAATAAACTTCGTATGGGCAGACGCGGAAACTCATTCGCGAAAGCTCCAAACGTGAAATAACTTCGTATGGATAAATTATGGTGTGAAAATCCTTTCACGTAAAACAAGACCCTAGACACGAAAACACTTTCGTATGGGCGTGAAGATTCCAGACACGAAAATCCTTTCGTATGGACAAAATAGCTTGGTTTTCTCACTCGAGAAATCACAGACCTAAAATATCGCGGGTACGCAGATCCAACCACTCCATCACACGATGTCTACACATCACAAACATGGATTGTTCAGCCGACTAGGCACATCCGGATGCCATATTTTCTCGAATATGAAGGTAAGACCCAAAAGATGTTTCTTGAGGGCCTGGAATCGCACTCAAGCTGCGTCCTCCGGTAAAAATCCGTATCAACAACACGAAGAAAAATCCTAGCGGACGCGCCGGGTACCCCTATAGGTTAAGTTCGACTCGGTAAGACCTCTATGGCCCAGTCGCAATGATCACCTCATCGGGTTCGATTCGGAGGTCTCGAATCTGTGTAGGCCAGAACTGTTTTTGCCCTAGTTGCAATTAATTGGCCCTGATTTTTCGGGAGAGCCAAGCTGCTGCGCCATATCCTTCTGCAAAAATAGCCTCAAACACGGGCACTTTCACCACTCGATACTCGAGTATTAAACTCATCACACAGGGTATACACCCTCCGAATGGAAAACGACTATAATAGTCATCCGAAGGAAAGTAAGGTCTGAGCGTCTACCCGACTGGAAAAGTCCCAATCGAGCAAACGCTCGGGGGCTACTGACGAAGGGATGAACCTTGGACCCGACGAATAAGGATACCTGGTCCTAGGCCCAAGACTGAGGCCCAATACGAGAAGCTTCAGACTACTCTAGAAGGCCCAATTGAAGCCCACCCGCAATGCCTTGCGGGATAAGATAGGAAACTTGTAACCGATTTAGGTTTAGAGTTCGAGTCCTCCCCGGGTACGGTTTGGGACCTGGCCATCTATATAAGGCCAGGAGGGCCACCGGGAGAGGGCCAAGCAATACCGCATCATCAAGCCTTGAGTTCGAGATCGTACTCTCGACTTGAGCAATACCCAATTGTAACCGATCTATTCGATAATACAGATCGACAGAGGCAGGAGTAAGGGTTTTACCTCTACGAGGGCCCCGAACCTGGGTAAATTGTGTCTCCTGTGTAGCCGACGATCGCCGCCAGCGTCCACAGGTTCTCCTATTCGAAACCCTATGGGTTCACCCGAGGGACTTGTTGAGATGCAGATTTGACACTAGGTGTCCACTCTGTAAGTAACCAAACATCTCAATGAGGTCATCCTTAGTGACCTCCAAAAAATGTTGGTAAAACTCTGTCGGACATCAGGTTCCTTATTATGCTCCATTTGAAATATCGCCTTCTTTATCGCCTCTTCCGAGAAGGGAGCATTAGGAAAAACGTTTTCCTCATTGGAGACATGGGGAATATCATCTGTGCGGGTCTCGTCCATAGTAATAGTACTTACTTCAGGATCCCCAAACAGACCTTTATAGAACTTTGTGATATAAGCCTTGAGACACTCTTGTCCCTCAATCAGCCCTTCATCCTGATGGAGAGAGTGAATCCGTTTTTTCCAGTGTCTGCCATTGGCGACATTATGGAAACAACGAGTATTCGAGTCTCCTTCAAGAATGAATTGAGCCTTAGATCTCTGATACCATTTGAGTTCCTCGTCTCGCAACATTTGTGCTATTTTTGCATTTGATTGACTTTTAAGTTCAATCTCTTGCATAGATAGCAACCTAGTCTCAGCGATCCGATCCAACTCACCGATAATGGAACAAAGACGCTCTTTCTCTTTTTTGAGCATTCCAGTCATGTGTCTAGCCCATCCACGGAGATATTTACCCACATTGCGCATTTTATTATTCCATCTCCGGATTGGGTTATCACCTACTACAGGTTTGCACCACACTCTCTTAACTAGCTCATCAAAACCATCACCTAATAACCAGCCCAGTTCAAACTTAAACTGCGGTTGTGAATGTGGTTTCGTTGTGCCAGTAGAAAGCAGGAGGGGGGCATTGGTCCGACAAAGCCTCAATACGCTCAAGAGCACGTAATGTTACCAATGAGAACTTATCTTTCCAATCAGTACTAATCAGTACGCGGTCTAGTTTTTCGTAAGTAGGCTCCGGAAGACTATTTTCCCAAGTGAACTGTTGTCCTGTCATGTAAACCTCTCTCAAATCCAAGCTATCAATTACAGGATTGAACAAGAAAGGCCAGTGACCATCAAACTGTTCACGACTCTTCTCGCGTGGAAAGCTTAGCATATTAAAATCACCACCAATTAAAATTGGTCGTGGATTAACATTAGCCAGGTTTACCAATCCACGAAGAAAAGCCTCCTTAAACACTTCCTGGACAGCACCATACAGAGCAACCAAACTGCACACGAAGTTGTCAGCTTGGTTGCAGAGGTGTAATTTTATATGAAAATCACTATCCAACCTCGCTAACACATCTATGGAATTTGATTTAACGCCTAGTAAAATGCCCCCCAATCGGTCACGCGGAGGAATAGAATGCCAAGTGAAGTCTAGACCCCCGAAAGGCGGTTCAAAACACTCACTGGAAAGTCTCTCCTCCCTGATTCGGAGATAGCCACAAACTCCAAATTATGATCCATGACGTATCGTGCGTGCAATATTCAAATGTTTAGCCAAGTCTCCAAGACCTATACTATTAGTGAATAAGCCATTCATCGAGAAACAATTGGATTTTTTGGTGGTCTCGCTGAATTTCGCGGCGAATACTTCCTCTTCTGCTTAGCGGATAGAATGCAAAAGAACTACCTTAATTTATTAAATAAGAAGGAGTTTGGGACAAGGTTTTTAGGCTACAAACGATCCCATGCGACAACA
>JAPCYS010002802.1:0-39915 GCA_028641055.1 Alopecurus myosuroides
GTTCCCTGTTTTAAGTTTCAGAAAAGTTGTTCTGGAAATATTCTCGGAATTGGAAAATTCGAAAGCCAGAAGTCCTAAAAGTCCCGGAAGCTTCTAGAAGTCCCAAAGAGCCCCGGAGGGGGGCCACAGGGTGGCCACACCATGAGGTGGCGCGGGTCCCCCCTAGCCGCACCACCTAGAGGTATGGGCCCCCTGGCCACCTCCCGGCATCGTCCTTTCGCCCATATATACTCCGCGATGCATAAACCCTAAAAGAATCGACCTTTTCCGCAAAATACATCCGTAGCTCCGCCACCGCCACCGACAAGTTTCGGGGGACATATCTCTGTTCTGGCACCCTGCCGGGATGGGGAAGTGCCCCCGGAAGCCCTCCATCGACTCCACCGCCACCTCCATCACCGTTGCTGTCTCCTATGATGAGGAGGGAGTAGTTCTCCCCGGGGCTGAGGGCTCTACCGGTATCTATGTGGTTCATCTCTCTCTCCCATGGTGTGATCTTTATGTGATCGTGAGCTTTGTAATCTAGTTGAATATGTAGATTGATCTTCATCTGTTATGCTACTCAAGTGGTTTTATTATCTACGTAAACACTTTGATCACGGGGTAAAGGTGGTAGTGTGGGCTCCGTGTGGTTTAGCATGATATTTATATCTTGTGTTGGAAGGTGAACCTATTAAATTGGGGCGTTTGTTTACTAATTTATGGCGCTCGTACTGACATTGGGGTGCCCTAGAGAGGGAATATAGACTTGAGGAGTGATGTTAAATCCCTATGCAATGATTAGTGTTCGTTATTCGGCCGGAGAGTGGTTCGGAGTTGCATAGTGAAGAAATGATATTTATGCATTCAATTATGTGATCATTGTTGAGAGTGTCCACTAGTGAAAGTAGGATCCCTAGGCCTTATTTCCAAGCATTGAAACACCGTTTTCCGCCTGTTCTCCTACATATTTGCTTGCTGCCATTTTTATTTTAAATTGCTATTATCACTTCTTACCATCCATATTACTTGCATTTTACTCTCTTTTCGCCGAACTAGTGCACCTATACAACTGACAATTGTATTAGGTGTGTTGGGGACACAAGATACTTCTTGTATCTTGATTGCAGGGTTGCTTGAGAGGGATATCTTTGACCTCTACCTCCTTGAGTTCGATAAACCTTGGGTAATCCACTTAAGGGAAACTTTTTGGTGTTCTACAAACCTCTGCACTTGGAGGCCCAACACTGTCTACAAGAATAGAAGCGTGCATACACATCAAGCTCTTTTCTGGGGCCGTTGCCGGGGAGATAAGGTAAAAGGTACTCACATCCTCGGGTGTGAGTGCTCGAAGTTATTTCCTTATGATTCTGCAATTATATCTTTTTGTTTCTTGTTTTCACTAGTTAGGCTTATTTTTACTCGCTTCTTGTTTTTATTTTTACTAGTAGTCTTAATGGAAAACAATAAAAATATGATAGAACTTCATAATATTTATCTTGAATTAGGACATGATGCTTTTGAAGACAAAATTAAAAAAACCTATGGAAGTTTATTTGCATAATAGTGATAGCAACGTTATTAGCATTAATTATTTGGATACCATTATTTCTAGTACTATGGAAAATTCTAATCTTGGGGAAGCTAATTTTTAGTAACTGTTTAGTTTTCCATCTTTAGAGGAGAACATTTGCTCTGATGAAACTTTATCTCCCATATGTGATAAACCTAATGATGCTTGTGATATTTTAAATCCTCCTACTGAAAGCATTCCTTTTAAAATACCCAAGAAAATTGTTGAACTTGTCATGGATAACCGTTATTTTCGAGATGGAATTGTCCATCCTAGTGATCATTTACACTTTATGCATGAATTATGCGAGTTATTCAAGCGTGCAGGTATCTCAGCGGACCAAGTTAAGAGGAGGCTATTCCCTTTGTTACTTGAGGACAAAGCAAGGGAGTGGTATAAACTACTAGATGATCCCCATCATTTGGAGTGGAAGGAACTTGAATCTCTCTTTTACTCTAAATTTTATCCTCCTCGTGAACTATATTTAGATAGGAATTACATTTATAATTTTTGGCCTCATGATGGAGAAAGCATTGCCCAATATTGGGGAAGACTGAAAACATTAATACTCAAATGTCCTAACCATGAGCTTCCTGAGAAAATAATTGTTACTAATTTTTATGCAAGGCTTTCAGGACATTGGAAGGATTATCTAGATGCCTGTTCAGAGGGCTCTTTTTGTAGTAAGAAGGTTGAAGCTAAGTGGGATCTTCTTGAGGGGATTCGAATCAATAGTGAAGATTTTAATAACAACCAAGGTAAAGAGTCAGGTATAAACTATGAGTATGATTGCATTAAGACTTTTGTTGAAACTGCTGATTTTCATGAGCTTAATGCTAAATATGGTCTTGATCCTCAAATAGATGTTGGTTGGTATAGATCCTTTGCTTCTTATCTTAATATTCCTAAAGAAAATTGGGACATACATCATGAACCTTTTAAAGACACTTGCATGGAAAATGAAATTGTTATTGATGATTGCAATAAACATGCTCAAACTTCTGAAAGTACTATTTCTTATAAGCATGTTAATTTTTGTGGAGCACTTAGACCTTGTGAAAAGAATCAAACTGAAGAAGAATATTGTATCCATCATAGGAATGAAAAAACTAGAGCGTGGAGTAGGGCTCTAGATGATCTTGGTGAAAAAGTTTGTGCCATGTATCCTTTTATTTGTGAACTTTGCTATAAAGTGGGTCATTTTAATTTCCAATGCTCAGGCCATGATAGTAGCCTTTTGAATCCTATGAGTACTGCAAGTTTGTATTGTGATGACATGATCACCCCTAATGAGCATGATGAACTTACATTATTTTTGGGGTGTGAAGAATTATTAAGAAAAACTTCTTTGATAGATATGAGTGCTTTTGATATGAATAGTGCCTTGCATGGATGCCATCTTTATTGTGTTGATAATTGCCATGCAAATACTTACATACAAAATATTATAAAATATGAGTCTTTACCAAAATATGACATGACTAATATGTGTCTATCATGTTCGAGTTCTTTATGATAATCCTACTCCCGTTGTTATTAATAAGAATGACTATGCTTATGTGGAGAGTAATAATTCTTTTATGCATGTGGCTCATGATAAGAATGTTATATCTGATAGTTATATTGTTAATTTTATTCATTATGCTACTGAAAGTTATTATGAGAGAGGGAAACATGGTTTTATGCATCTCAACAATATGCAGTTTCCCCTCTTTATGTTGAAATTTTTGATGTTGCACTTATTTTGTGCTTAATCCTGATTTATATACGCAACTTTCTTAGAAGACCACTTTTTGATTTGAGCAACAGAAGATTTTTGAAAAAATCGATCTTTACCTGCTGTTCTGTTTTGACAGATTTCTGCCATTTATCGCATTTGCATCTTAATCTCTTTCTTTTGGTGTTCTTTTGAGAAAAAGAGTTTTGAAATAAATTGTGACAGTAGCTAATGTGTTTTTAAGTGTTATACTTGTTTTTAAACTGAACCATGTGAATTTATTATTTCAATTGCACCAACGTTGCTAATGAAGATTGTGAGAATTTTGGTGTGAAGGAAGTTTTCAGGGGTCAAGAGAAGAGGATGATATGATGTGATCAAGAAGAGTGAAAATCCTAAGATTGGGGATGCCCCGGTGGTACATCCCATCAAATTCCAAGAAGACTCAAGCGTCTAAGATTGGGTATGCCCAAGGCATCCCCTTCTTCATCGCAAATTATCAGGTCACTTCTAGTGAAACTATATTTTTATTCGGTCACATCTTATGTGCTTTACTTGGAGCGTCTTTTTTTTCAGTTTGTTTGGTTTTCTTTGATGTAATAAATGGTTGGATCTTATCATACTTGTGTGGGGTAGAGACACACTTCGTGTAGCATCCCAACTTTTAATAAAGATGGAATACCTGTGTTTATTGTGCTAGTCCCTGGATCAATTGCTAGCACCACAGTACAAAATGAAATATCATGCAAATGCATCAAATTCTATTACATCGCATGATCCAGTCTTTACAAAATAGGATTACAACTTGCATAGTCTTAGAAGACTAGCAGAAAAGAAAGAAATACAGCGGAAAACATAGTACAACATTGAGCCCATCTTCTTCATGTGCCACAGGCAAAACATGTTGGCGATAGTCTCGAGATCCTAAACGAAATCCTCACTCGTCTTCAGAAATATCTGCAATATGGAATATGCAGCCACAAGGGGGTCAATACAATTTAATGTATTGGCAAGTAACACTATGGTGGATATAAATGGCAAGACTAGTACTACATGCTTATTTGGCTGAGTGGAGTTCAGGCTAAGTTTGCATAAAGCCAATTTTGTCCTATCTCTCTTGTAAAAGAAACTTTTCTTTTCGAAGGGGTGGCAACATTGGATTAAGATCCAAGCACCACAATACTGTTCACTTGGTCAAATTTTACTTATTGAAATTGATGATGAGATTCTTCCGTCAATCCTTGTCCAGCTGCTCATAGTTGTCCATAACCGGGGACACGGCTAAGATCTTAGTTTCTAACTGCTGCAGAGGTTGTGCACTTTCACCCTTTGTCTTCAATTAGCCCAAACATCCTATACACCCGGAGTGCATCATGGAAAGGAGAGAATTGAGACGAGATCTTTCAGAAGAAGAAGTCCAAACCCACCGGCAAGACCCGTTCCACCTATAATTTTGCTACATCTGCTTGTCAAGCCTGGGCTGAACCCTCACAACTTAATTGATCAAGACAGAGCCCATATTGTCAAAAGGCTGCACGGGAAGCTACTAGATTTAGAGGGACATAGTAATCTCTTTGTTCCTGGGTGGCCATCCGCAAGTGACAACCTCAAGTGGAATAACCCTTAGATAAGGGCCCTGAGGAAACACTCAACATAACCCAATCTTACCACTTCCACCCAGGTGGTTCATTCATTAGTTATACTTAGGATTTTTCCTCAACATCTAGTAAAACAATTTGTAATATTGCATAGCATCTACTAAGTTCTAAGGCTATCAAAATAACAAGGGTAAAAGAGATGGCTACACACTACTAGGATAATAGCATAGCATAGTATAACTTAGTAAAATTTCCTATCATGCATGCTACTCAGAATCAACTAATGCATCTAGAAAATAATGGGTAGTTGATGATGTGTTACTTGCCTTGTTGAAGTTGGTGAAGATATCACACTCTCTTCACAAAAGATCGTTGCTCTCCGTACAATCTATTCATTGAAAACACAATAACAAAATAAACAAGCATCCTAGCAATCAAACACATAGGTGGAGAAAGCAATCAGAGCAAATAACATAACAAAGGAGTTGGACCAAGTGGGCTAGGGCAAGGTCAAGATTTGAGTTCAATACTTGTTAAGGAAATTCCAATGGTTTACTTGGGAAGGACTAGGTGGATTTTGTAGTGATCAAACTTTATTATAACCATACTTGTCGAGGAAGTTCCAAGAGTTCACTAAGAATAAACATATTACTTCTTCAACTAAAGTAATACATGCAAACACTTGGTCATATTCACCTTCAAAAATATTTGAGTGACTATGTTATTATTTTCCATTGTGGCTAGGGTAGGTATACTAACTTCATCATCAAAGGGAAAATGTTACTAAGTCTTGGGTTTTCCATTTGGGTCAATGGTTGGACAAAAATAACTTGTTATTCTTCAACTTGTATGGATTTGCTTCTAGTCCTCATGTGATTGCCTTCTTGAAGATCATCATCATGCCATCTAAGTTGTTTCCTTCCTTGGTGTGGTGCTTCTTGGTCTTGATAAATTCTTCTGGGCTTTCACTTCACTAATTGGTTTGGGTATGGGATGGGCACAAAATACCACTAAGTCAAGAGAAAGAAAATAGGAAGAAAGATTAGAAAGAGAGGGAGATGTTTTTTTCTGAATTTCTTCACACTTGTATTTCCTTGAGTTTCTTCTAGGTGTGGAGTCCAAGTATTTTATTCAACTTCTTCATTGATCTTCCTTGTAGCTCTTCATGTTGCCACCAAGTTGATATTGAAGTTTCATTCTTGTGCTTGAGTCTTGATCTCCATTTTGCTGACTTGGTGAATTCTTGAAGCAAGAATGGGAGAATGGAGAAGTAGATAGAATACTAAGGTGCTAGTGTTTGAGGTTCACTACTTGGTAATTTTAGGGACTTGGTCTTGGATCCAAAAATGGCCACACCAAACAATGGTAGAAAGAAATAGAAACTAAATCTAAGACATAATAACTAGATGGACTATGATGGATTTTTGGCTAAAATACATGGTCATGGTCCAAGGGTGTCCAAAATGGTTGGGCAAGGTTTTTCTGGTCCAAGGTTATCAAATGGAACAATTTTGCAAAAGGAACTATTATTGAAATTATTTATACAAATTAATCTATGCCAAAAATACTCAAATAGACAACTTAATTCTAAATTCAATTTTCATTTGTTCAATTATTATTTTGGGACAGAGGATATGAAATTACACATCCTAAGGTTTCCAAATATATTTTATTTACAATTTTTGGATTTGTAGAATTTGAATTATGCCAAATTTCACCAAACAAGCATATTTAAAATTGAACAAATTTAAGTTAGTCAAATTTGAATTTGGCCAGTGCCAAAAGATTCTAAATGTCAAGGGATTTGCAAAAAGTCCAAGATTGCTAAATTTGGCTTCATGGATAAAAAGATATGATGGATTGAAATTGCAGGGGCTAATCTGTAAAACTGACAAAATAATTCCAGCGGGAGAAATTTTAAATAAGGCTGGGACACGTGGCTGGATCTGATTGGGCGCATCTGCTGACTAGGCGCTGACTGGGATGTGCTGACTGGGCTTAAGTGATTTGATCTGGATCGTTAGATCCAGATCTGAGGGTGGCATACCCCTTCGAATAAGTGATCTAATCACGACCGTCTATCTAGATCCAACGGACAAGGAGAGAGGAGGCTCACCTCACCGAAGGGGACTGGCCGGAGTTGCTCCGGCGAGCTCGAAACGCGGCGGCGTTGCTCTCGGGCGTCGACGGCGGCTGCGATTCCGGGGGTCTCCGGCTTAACGGAGATGACGACGACGACGGGCGCGACCTGGAGAAGAGGATGGTGGCGGAGGCGTCGATCTCCGTGTCTCCGAGCGGCGGCGCGATGCGAACGGCGGTGTGCAAAACTCCGGTGGCGCGGAAATGGATGGTGCGGGTGTTCCCTGCGCGAAAAAAAATTTGAACTCAAGGTTTTGGGGATGCGCACGGTCACGATGAAACGAAAGGAGGGCTTGTGGCCTCTGATTCCTGCTCACCTGTCCGGAAGGGGTGGAGGACGGCGGCGGACGCGCGGCGCTCCGGCGAGAAATGTGGCACAGCCCCGTAGAGATCTCTGGCTAGGGTTTGGGGGAAAACGGGAGAAGGGTCCGGGGCTATAAGTAGGGCCAAAGAGGGGAAGGAATCGCGGCCATAATGGCGAGAAATCGCCGGGGTTGATTTTTCTCTGTCACGGCGTGATTCATGGCGAGAGGAGGGAGATGATGGTGACGTCATTGCTGACGTCATCAGCTATTTTTCTTTTTCTTTTCCTGGTTTTCTATTTTCTTAATATCTTCTGTTTTATTAATCCAAATAAAATGAAACAAATTTCTAAAATCTCAAAATTTCAAATGCTTTCCAACAATACCATTTTTGAAAACAAATCAACATATTTTATTTTATTTTAAATTTTGAAAATTGAATAATACCTTAATAGTAGCTTAATATGATTTTTAATTTAGAAAATTATAAAATATAAATATTTGTGAAATCAAATTTCAATAGATTTATAATGACCAGATACTTTTTTCCAAAATCAAATCAAAGTGTTTTCATCTTTTTATAATTTTAAAATGTGATGAAAACATGAATAACTACTTAATACAAATTTTAAAATAGAAAATGTGAATAAATGGAATATTGGGTCTTATAACATTTCAGATACATTATGTAGGTCAAATATTATTTCTCAAAGCAATTTCAAACCATTAGTATAGTTTTAACCTATTACTAAATCACTTAATAGCAACTTTTATGCCATTTTTAATTGTTGAATATAGTTAAATAGGAAAGTGGATAATAATTATCAGAGGACTACCACATTTACAAATATTTGTTTTTCCAAAATATTTCACTTCTAAAAACAATTTATGGAATATATTCTATGGATGTAACACTTGATATTTGAATAGCAGCTTAAATAATTTTTTATTCATATGATATATTTAATGATTGGTGAAATATCTTTTTGGTGACATTGAGAAATACTAAAGATAACAATTCCCTAGTTTTTAAATATCATAATCATTTTCAAAACAGTAGTTGAGTTGAAAACATGTTTGGTAAAGATGTTTGCTAAGAAATATTTTATTCACATGAGCAAACATATTTTATTTTAGAAATAGGTCTTAGGGTTTATGGAATTAAGGCAATTTGGATTCTTTGTTACAATTACATATTGTTTTCTTTTGTTTCTTGCATCTCATTTGGTTTTTGGTGACCTGCATAATATGAAAACAAAAAGTTTCAAATTTTTGTGATTTTTGAGTTTTCCAAAAATCAGGGATGTTACAGACTACCACCCTTAAAAGAAATCTCGTCCCGAGATTTGGGAAGGTTAGAAAGAAAGAGTTGGGTAATTGGATTCCAAAACAACTGGGTGGGCTACCACCCTTAAAAGAAACTTTTGTGGGTAGTCTATTTTCATTGGAGTGTAGATTGATTCTAAATTAGCTTGAGTAGATCTTTCCTCTGTGGTAGAGGTGTAGACCAACATAGGTCTGTTGAACTACCTTTGACACTGAGGGGTCACTCTTTGGGTCAATCAAAAGATCAAGTTGAGAGGATTTCACAACATCATCTCATTATAATGGGAACACATTTCTCAGACATTCATTGTGGTTTATTACACTGGAAGAACTCCTAGGGAAAATAAATTTATTTTCAACATGAAACTTTGCCTAAGATTCCTTCTTTCAGAAAGTCATGTTTCCTTCCTTCTCCCTTTGAGGGCATCCATTTGCATAGTGTCCTTTATCTCTGCACAAGCTTTGCAGGCTTTGAGTGTTGAAAACATTTCTTCTTCTGTCTCCTGGTTATCCCTAGCTACCAAGGGTTGATGGTTTCCACTATTGGTCATGTTTTGGGACATCATGTGCACTATCTGGGATTGGGTATCTAACACTTGTTGCATTCCTGGTGTTAACTCCATATTGGGGTTGTTTGCTTGGTTCTCGGTCATCAGTTGTATCAGCTGAGTTTGAGCTTCTAGTAGCATCTGCATTGCTATTGAGTTCTCCGGGTTGTTGGCATTCTGGCTAGACATCTGTTTTGAGGTTTTAGGGAAGATGAGTAGAGGTTAGAAAGGATCTAAGAAGGTTCCTATCCAAACACAGATCAAGGAAACTCATCTTACAAACAACACATAACAAACATATAGCAACACATTTCACACCAAACAACATAGTTTTAGGAAAACATCTAGTATTGTCATACCACACTCATTAGTATGATCAATACTCTAATCGTGTTTCGTGTCTCACAACATCTCATGGTGGTCTACTATTCAAGGCAGGGTAACAACTTTCTTGCTTTATTCCTCATGATAGGTCTTCAATACTCAGTCTTCACAATGATCTCCGCGTTCTTGTACATTGTAATCTCTTTTTCAAGAGTGTTGATCTCTTCTTCGGCTTCCTTGAGAATCTTCTTAGTGTTGTGAAGTCTCCACTTGAGTCTCTCAGTAAGTTCTTCAATAGCCCTCCATGCAGCACTTCTTGCTGAATCAAAGAATGTCAAATGCACCTCCTTGTTGGTAAGCATGCAATCTCCTCCCTTCTTGTGGTCGTACTCCTTGTTCATGTACAGATGAATCTGCACCCACCAATATTCAAGATCATCTTCCTCATCAATGTAGGGAAAGCCCCAGTAGACTGCTGGTCCTTCAAATCCCATGATTGACATGAGATCCTTCAATGCTCTTGGAAAATCTGTGTCACACTCCAGGGTCATGGTCATCATTGGTCCTTTCTTGAGTGATTCAATGATGTTGGTCATCTATAGATAGGGGTACACATTAGAAATGTATCATGGAAAGGAGTACGAGGAGAAATAAGGATATAAAAGATTCCTTTGTGGAGTAGTTAATAGATAGTATATTTTTATTCCTATGGCTTTTCCTATTCTAATCCAAACTTAGGGTCTCGAATCCTACAGGCAACACAATGCTCTGATACCATTTTGTAGCATCCCAACTTTTAATAAAGATGGAATACCTGTGTTTATTGTGCTAGTCCCTGGATCAATTGCTAGCACCATAGTACAAAATGAAATATCATGCAAATGCATCAAATTCTATTACATCGCATGATCCAGTCTTTACAAAATAGGATTACAACTTGCATAGTCTTAGAAGACTAGCAGAAAAGAAAGAAATACAGCGGAAAACATAGTACAACATTGAGCCCATCTTCTTCATGTGCCATAGGCAAAACATGTTGGCGATAGTCTCGAGATCCTAAACGAAATCCTCACTCGTCTTCAGAAATGCAATATGGAATATGCAGCCACAAGGGGGTCAATACAATTTAATGTATTGGCAAGTAACACTATGGTGGATATAAATGGCAAGACTAGTACTACATGCTTATTTGGCTGAGTGGAGTTCAGGCTAAGTTTGCATAAAGCCAATTTTGTCCTATCTCTCTTGTAAAAGAAACTTTTCTTTTCGAAGGGGTGGCAACATTGGATTAAGATCCAAGCACCACAATACTGTTCACTTGGTCAAATTTTACTTATTGAAATTGATGATGAGATTCTTCCGTCAATCCTTGTCCAGCTGCTCATAGTTGTCCATAACCGGGGACACGGCTAAGATCTTAGTTTCTAACTCTGCAGAGGTTGTGCACTTTCACCCTTTGTCTTCAATTAGCCCAAACATCCTATACACCCGGAGTGCATCATGGAAAGGAGAGAATTGAGACGAGATCTTTCAGAAGAAGAAGTCCAAACCCACCGGCAAGACCCGTTCCACCTATAATTTTGCTACATCTGCTTGTCAAGCCTGGGCTGAACCCTCACAACTTAATTGATCAAGACAGAGCCCATATTGTCAAAAGGCTGCACGGGAAGCTACAAGATTTAGAGGGACATAGTAATCTCTTTGTTCCTGGGTGGCCATCCGCAAGTGACAACCTCAAGTGGAATAACCCTTAGATAAGGGCCCTGAGGAAACACTCAACATAACCCAATCTTACCACTTCCACCCAGGTGGTTCATTCATTAGTTATACTTAGGATTTTTCCTCAACATCTAGTAAAACAATTTGTAATATTGCATAGCATCTACTAAGTTCTAAGGCTATCAAAATAACAAGGGTAAAAGAGATGGCTACACACTACTAGGATAATAGCATAGCATAGTATAACTTAGTAAAATTTCCTATCATGCATGCTACTCAGAATCAACTAATGCATATAGAAAATAATGGGTAGTTGATGATGTGTTACTTGCCTTGTTGAAGTTGGTGAAGATATCACACTCTCTTCACAAAAGATCGTTGCTCTCCGTACAATCTATTCATTGAAAACACAATAACAAAATAAACAAGCATCCTAGCAATCAAACACATAGGTGGAGAAAGCAATCAGAGCAAATAACATAACAAAGGAGTTGGACCAAGTGGGCTAGGGCAAGGTCAAGATTTGAGTTCAATACTTGTTAAGGAAATTCCAATGGTTTACTTGGGAAGGACTAGGTGGATTTTGTAGTGATCAAACTTTATTATAACCATACTTGTCGAGGAAGTTCCAAGAGTTCACTAAGAATAAACATATTACTTCTTCAACTAAAGTAATACATGCAAACACTTGGTCATATTCACCTTCAAAAATATTTGAGTGACTATGTTATTATTTTCCATTGTGGCTAGGGTAGGTATACTAACTTCATCATCAAAGGGAAAATATTACTAAGTCTTGGGTTTTCCATTTGGGTCAATGGTTGGACAAAAATAACTTGTTATTCTTCAACTTGTATGGATTTGCTTCTAGTCCTCATGTGATTGCCTTCTTGAAGATCATCATCATGCCATCTAAGTTGTTTCCTTCCTTGGTGTGGTGCTTCTCTTGGTCTTGATAAATTCTTCTGGGCTTTCACTTCACTAATTGGTTTGGGTATGGGATGGGCACAAAATACCACTAAGTCAAGAGAAAGAAAATAGGAAGAAAGATTAGAAAGAGAGGGAGATGTTTTTTTTCTGAATTTCTTCACACTTGTATTTCCTTGAGTTTCTTCTAGGTGTGGAGTCCAAGTATTTTCTTCAACTTCTTCATTGATCTTCCTTGTAGCTCTTCATGTTGCCACCAAGTTGATATTGAAGTTTCATTCTTGTGCTTGAGTCTTGATCTCCATTTTGCTGACTTGGTGAATTCTTGAAGCAAGAATGGGAGAATGGAGAAGTAGATAGAATACTAAGGTGCTAGTGTTTGAGGTTCATTACTTGGTAATTTTAGGGACTTGGTCTTGGATCCAAAATGGCCACACCAAACAATGGTAGAAAGAAATAGAAACTAAATCTAAGACATAATAACTAGATGGACTACTATGATGGATTTTTGGCTAAAATACATGGTCATGGTCCAAGGGTGTCCAAAATGGTTGGGCAAGGTTTTTCTGGTCCAAGGTTATCAAATGGAACAATTTTGCAAAAGGAACTATTATTGAAATTATTTATACAAATTAATCTATGCCAAAAATACTCAAATAGACAACTTAATTCTAAATTCAATTTTAATTTGTTCAATTATTATTTTGGGACAGAGGATATGGAAGTACACATCCTAAGGTTTCCAAATATATTTTATTTACAATTTTTGGATTTGTAGAATTTGAATTATGCCAAATTTCACCAAACAAGCATATTTAAAATTGAACAAATTTAAGTTAGTCAAATTTGAATTTGGCCAGTGCCAAAAGATTCTAAATGTCAAGGGCTTTTCAAAAAGTCCAAGATTGCTAAATTTGGCTTCATGGATAAAAAGATATGATGGATTGAAGTTGCAGGGGCTAATCTGTAAAACTGACAAAATAATTCCAGCGGGAGAAATTTTAAATAAGGCTAGGACACGTGGCTGGATCTGATTGGGCGCATCTGCTGACTGGGATGTGCTGACTGGGCTTAAGTGATTTGATCTGGATCGTTAGATCCAGATCTGAGGGTGGCATACCCCTTCGAATAAGTGATCTAATCACGACCGTCTATCTAGATCCAACGGACAAGGAGAGAGGAGGCTCACCTCACCGAAGGGGACTGGCCGGAGTTGCTCCGGCGAGCTCGAAACGCGGCGGCGTTGCTCTCGGGCGTCGACAGCGGCTGCGATTCCGGGGGTCTCCGGCTTAACGGAGATGACGACGACGACGGGCGCGACCTGGAGAAGAGGATGGTGGCGGAGGCGTCGATCTCCGTGTCTCCGAGCGGCGGCGTGATGCGAACGGCGGTGTGCAAAACTCCGGTGGCGCGGAAATGGATGGTGCGGGTGTTCCCTGCGCGAAAAAAAAATTGAACTCAAGGTTTTGGGGATGCGCACGGTCACGATGAAACGAAAGGAGGGCTTGTGGCCTCTGATTCCTGCTCACCTGTCCGGAAGGGGTGGAGGACGGCGGCGGACGCGCGGCGCTCCGGCGAGAAATGTGGCACAGCCCCGTAGAGATCTCTGGCTAGGGTTTGGGGGAAAACGGGAGAAGGGTCCGGGGCTATAAGTAGGGCCAAAGAGGGGAAGGAATCGCGGCCATAATGGCGAGAAATCGCCGGGGTTGATTTTTCTCCGTCACGGCGTGATTCATCGCGAGAGGAGGGAGATGATGGTGACGTCATTGCTGACGTCATCAGCTATTTTTCTTTTTCTTTTCCTGGTTTTCTATTTTCTTAATATCTTCTGTTTTATTAATCCAAATAAAATGAAACAAATTTCTAAAATCTCAAAATTTCAAATGCTTTCCAACAATACCATTTTTGAAAACAAATCAACATATTTTATTTTTTAAATTTTTTTGAAAATTGAATAATACCTTAATAGTAGCTTAATATGATTTTTAATTTAGAAAATTATAAAATATAAATATTGTGAAATCAAATTTCAATAGATTTTATAATGACCAAATACTTTTTTCCAAAATCAAATCAAAGTGTTTTCATTTTTATAATTTTAAAATGTGATGAAAACATGAATAACTACTTAATACAAATTTTAAAATAGAAAATGTGAATAAATGGAATATTGGGTCTTATAACATTTCAGATACATTATGTAGGTCAAAATATTTTCTCAAAGCAATTTCAAACCATTAGTATAGTTTTAACCTATTACTAAATCACTTAATAGCAACTTTTATGCCATTTTTAATTGTTGAATATAATTAAATAGGAAAGTGGATAATAATTATCAGAGGACTACCACATTTACAAATATTTGTTTTTCCAAAATATTTCACTTCTAAAAACAATTTATGGAATATATTCTATGGTTGTAACACTTGATATTTGAATAGCAGCTTAAATAATTTTTTATTCATATGATATATTTAATGATTGGTGAAATATCTTTTTGGTGACATTGAGAAATACTAAAGATAACAATTCCCTAGTTTTTAAATATATAATCATTTTCAACAGTAGTTGAGTTGAAAACATGTTTGGTAAAGATGTTTGCTAAGAAATATTTTATTCACATGAGCAAACATATTTTATTTTAGAAATAGGTCTTAGGGTTTATGGAATTAAGGCAATTTGGATTCTTTGTTACAATTACATATTGTTTTCTTTTGTTTCTTGCATCTCATTTGGTTTTTGGTGACCTGCATAATATGAAAACAAAAAGTTTCAAATTTTTGTGATTTTTGAGTTCTCCAAAAATCAGGGATGTTACACTTCGTTTTCATTTCTTAGAACACTCTAGTTTTCATTCTTATTGTTTTGTGAGTGTTCACTTTTTGCTAGTACTGCGTTTAGCCTTTGTTTTCATGCATCTCTTATTCAGAGCTGTTAGCTTTTGTAGTTAGGTGGTTCTCATATGTGTGTTTTCTTGGAAATAGGAATGCTTATGTGGTAGTTGGTATAGTGGAAAAGATTGCATGGTCTTGTAGATCACTAAACTGCTTCACTTGAATCACTGTTGTTGTTTTGAGATATTAATTTGCTTAATGGATAAACGGGAAGGACTAGTAAGTATAAAATTTTAATGGCTAGTCTAAGAAACTTGAAACTGTGCCACACTTAAATTACAAGCTGATAGAAACAATGGTATATGATTGCCACGAGTGATACATTTCTGATCGGCCTTTTGTTACACGCTACAGTCGGGGTAGCTAACAGTGACTTGTCACTGCCACGGAACCTCTTGGAGTGATTTGCACTTTGCCTTGTAAGATGATTTTCTTGCTGTAATCTTTTAACTCGTGAGTCTATGTTGCGGTTCCTGGCACTTCCACCATCCATATTTGCTAGCCTCTTCGGTACTGTGCATTGCCCTTCCTCACATTGAGAGTTGGTGCAAACTTCGCCAGTGCATCCAAACCCCGTGGGAGGACTTTGTTCTCCTACACATAAGGCCATATATTATTCCTCAAAACAGCCACCAGACCTACCTATCATGACATTTCCATATCCATTCTGAATATATTACTGCACAACATCCACCTCCATTATGTTACTTAATGATGAGCTGCATGGTTATTTATGCATACTGCTACACTGGCAGGAGCATGCAGTTAGATACATCAGAGATATTTATTTATGAGTTATGAGTACTAAAAGTGTGATGATTCATTGTAATATAGGATGTCGCCCCTACCGGTGAGGATATATGAAATAAAGAAATAAAATAAAATGAAAAAGCCCAAAAAGAAAAGAAAAAGAAAAGGCCAAAGAGAGAATAAAGAGAGAGGGGGCGCATCACTATCCTTTGTACCACACTTATGCTTCATGTTTAGCACCAATAATTCAGTTTGGAGAGAGTTTTCATATTATCATTCATTCATAACTATGTGGGGAACTTGACATTATAGAACTTGGCTTGTATATTCCAATGATGAGCCTACTCAAATGAGCTCTAGGTCTTTGTGAGCAAGCAAGTTGGATGCACCCCCACTAGTTCCATTGGAGAGCTTTCATACACTTATAGATCTATGTGCATCCGTTGTGTGGAAATCCCTACTCCTTGCATAGCTTCGGTTGTAAGACTTTCTCTTGTCTAATGACCACTTTCAGCTTTGTAAGCCTTTCTTCAATTGACCTTCCAAACCCCCCCATAATGTTTTCTTTGCCATAACATCCTGGTTCCAGGGACCAACGCAGAACACTTGCTTGTTTTAGTGCGCAAATAGTTGAAGATTCAAGCATTGCATCGTGTGGAAAGCTTGACTTGATCCTAACAGGGGTTGTGAAGATAGTTTGACGTGCATGATATTGTTGTTCTTGAAAGCTTAAATCATCTCTAATAAACTTTGCACGGTTTATAGTCTTTTAGTAATTATTCATTAAAAGTTTTTCTTCTTTCTTCTTATTTGTTTATGCATTACTTGTTGATATCAAATATAGATCACAGCTTTAGTTCATTTGATCCTAGTTTACATGCTCTACTTTACATATTATGATCAAGATTGTGTGGTATCATGTCACCTCTGAAATTATTTTGTTTTATCGTTTACCAACTCAAGGACGAGTAGGAACTAAGCTTGGGGATGCTTGATACGTCTCAAACGTATCTATAATTTCTTATGTTCCATGTTGATATTATGCCAATTGCTACATGTTTTCCGTATGTTTTCCTACGTTTTCTTATGTTTTCCGGGAATAACCTATTAACAAGATGCAATAGAGCCAGTTCCCTGTTTTTAGTTTCAGAAAAGTTGTTCTGGAAATATTCTCGGAATTGGAAAATTCGAAAGGCAGAAGTCCTAAAAGTCCCGGAAGCTTCTAGAAGTCCCGAAGAGCCCCGGAGGGGGGCCACGGGGTGGCCACACCATGGGGTGGCGCGGGTCCCCCCTGACCGCACCACCTAGAGGTATGGCCACCTCCTGGCATCGCCCTTTCGCCCATATATACTCCTAGATGCATAAGCCCTAAAAGAATCGACCTTTTCCGCAAAATACATCCGTAGCTCCGCCGTCGCCAGCGACAAGTTTCGGGGACAGATCTCTGTTCTGGCACCCTGCTGGGATGGGGAAGTGCCCCCGGAAGGCATCTCCATCGACTCCACCGCCATCTCCATCGCCGTTGCTGTCTCCTATGATGAGGAGGGAGTAGTTCTCCCCCGGGGCTGAGGGCTGTACTGGTAGCTATGTGGTTCATCTCTCTCTCCCATGGTGTGATCTTTATGTGATCGTGAGCTTTGTAATCTAGTTGAATATGTAGATTGATCTTCATCTGTTATGCTACTCAAGTGATTTTGTTATCTCCGTAAACACTTTGATCACGGGGTAAAGGTGGCAGTGTGTGCTCCGTGTGGTTTAGCATGATATTTATATCTTGTGTTGGAAGGTGAACCTATGAAATTGTGGCGTTTGTTTACTAATTTATGGGGCTCGTAGTGACATTGGGGTGCCCTAGAGAGGGAATATAGACTTCATGAGTGTTGTTAAATCCCTACGCAATGATTAATGTTTGTTATTCGACCGGAGAGTGGTTCGGAGTAGCATAGTGAAGAAATGATATTTATGCATTCAATTATGTGATCACTATTGAGAGTGTCCACTAGTGAAAGTAGGAGCCCTAGGCCTTATTTCCAAGCATTGAGACACCGTTTTCCGCATGTTCTGCTACATGTTTGATTGCTGCCATTTTTAATTTAGATTGCTATTATCACTTTTTATCATCCATATTACTTGCATTTTACTCTCTGTTCACCGAACTAGTGCACATATACAACTGACAATTGTATTAGGCGTGTTGGGGACACAAGAGACTTCTTGTATCTTGATTGCAGGGCTGCTTGAGAGGGATATCTTTGACCACTACCTCCCTGAGTTCGATAAACCTTGGGTAATCCACTTAAGGGAAACTTGGTGCTGTTCTACAAACCTCTGAACTTGGAGGCCCAATACTGTCTACAAGAATAGAAGCGTGCGTAGACATCATGGCATCTTTTCAATAGGTTAGTGTAGAAAATCGATAAAAAAATGGCATAAAGTGTATAGCAAACATGTGAGAAACAATAAGAAAACAACATGGAACATCAGAAATTAAGGATACGTTTATGACGTATCAGATACTACGAGATTTGTTTAGCTAAATAGTGTCATCATAAGATAGTTGTTCTGTTTGCTTCCTTAGATCATGAGAATATGAGATGATGTTTACCGAAGAAATCATTTTATTTATAGTCAAGTATCACACCGTAAAATGGGTGGTAAAAAAGGCTATCGCTGGGCGGTATCGAAGTATTCATTTCATCATGATAGTTCAAGACTATGAATTACTCCTCTAGATAATAGAGAGATACATCCAGGATCCACTAGGTGAAATAGTATCGGTAAATAAGTTTGCGTAGACAAACACATGACATTAGTCAAGATGATACTATAACACGATAACGAGTAAAAAGAATCATACCAAGTATCGAGAATAATGTGATAAGGTGATTAAAGAGTTTAATCACGGTCTTATCATTCATCTCGTCTTGAGGTATTGATTGGTATCATGAATTAATAGGAACTTAATCAACAACCAACAGGTTCAACAGTTTTCTTCGTGTAATATGGACGTCCATGGTCCCGATGTTGATTATTGATTGGGAAATGGGTTTACAAATCATGTCTATTTGTTATCGAACCTGTAGTGGTCACACAATTAATACGTCTTAGTCATTTGTTCACATTGGATTGTTGATACATTGCAAACGTATATAATTTTTTTTGATGCTCCATGCTTGTTTTCTATCAAATACCTTTTGTTTTCCAAATGTTTTCTATTGTTTTCTTTTGTTTTACAGATGTTTTCATAGAGTAACCTATTAACAAGATGCCCCAGGCGAGTTGCTTTTTTCTTCTGTTTTTTATTCCAGAAAAGTTCTTAAAGAAATATTCTCCAAAAGGGCTGAAAATCCACGGAGATCATTTTTTACACGGAACGAAGACGAAGTACAAAGAAGAGAAGGAGGGGAGCCAGGCATGGCCCCACCCTACGCCACGCCTGGTGGGCCCCTGACCACCGCCTCACGCCGACTCTTTGCCCATAAATTTCCCTTAACCCTAAAAATATCGGGGCCAAAGTTATTTTCCATGAAACATACATGTTATCGAAAGTCCAATCTAGGGATTCTGGAGTCCTGCTCCGACACCCTGCCAGAGAGGGGAATCGTCATCGGAGGCCTCTACATCGCCATGATCGCCTCCGGACATATGCGTGAGTACTTCATCTCGGGACTACGGGTCCATAGTAGTAGCTAGATGGTTGTTCTCTCCCCTATGCCTCCATGTTTAGAGTCTCGTGAGCTGCCTCACATGACCGAGACCACCATTATGTAATTCTACATGTTATGTTTGCTGGGATCCGATGAACCATGAGATTACAATTATTTTGTTCATGTCAATCTGAGATGCTTCACTTATATTTTTAGAGAGTTTTAATATTGTCTTGCAATGCTCTCCGGTTTTTATGATTACCTTGGCCACGTAGTTGTTTTCACCTCCAAGAGAGGGTTTATATGCTGGTTGGTAGGTTCATGCCTCCCTTAAATCTGTGCTCTAGTGACAGAAACGTGATGGATTGGGGATGTGTTGTTGCTACTAGGGAGAAAACAACGATGCTCTTGTCTATAGACGAGGACCACTTCTTACATTACGTACTTGTTATTAATGCATTTGTATGTTGCACACAAATCAATCACTTTGTTGCCGCAACTTAATACCAGAGAGATTTATCGGATAGCTTTTTTTAGGTGGACTTTTAGATATGGGTGCATGCTAGATAGCGGTCCATATGCCTTGACGTAATGCCTACAATATTAGAACCCGTGAAATTTATATCGTCATAATAGTATTATTATACGTTCATGATTTTTCAATTGCCCGGCTATAATTTGTTCACCCAGCATGTTTGTTTTGTTTGGAGAGACACCACTAGTGAACCTATGGGACCCGGTCCTATTTTCCTCATATTTGCAACCTTCTTTTAAGAACTTTCATAATTGTTTCCTTGTTGTTCTGTTGTTCTTGTTTATTACTTTTCAAGACTCTATACGTTTAATTCTCTAGTTTTCGGCAAGACCGGAAGATTGACAACTTTCAGGAAAGTTGGGGCACGAGAGAGTTTGAGTTTATGTGCAAGTTCCATACTTGTTGACGCGCCAGAAAACAAGCAACCTTCTCCAAGACTACAAAGTCCTACTGGTTCAACAAATCATGGTTCCTTAATGGGGTAAAATTTCCACAAGACTACATCATACTTTCCGCTTGGGGTCTCCCAACGAGCGTGTGATCACGTCAGCATCAATGGTCCGTGGAAAGAGCGGGTATCATCCGAATGTTTCTAGTATGATAGAATTAATATTCAGAGAGATTACGGGGGGACATGAGATGTCTCGGGATGTCAAAAATATGTTTCTAACATCGTTAGATAAGGTTGAGGATTTTATTCACACGGTTCCAGAAGAGTTTTGAGCAAAAACGAGAAGGGGGAAGTGCCGGAGGGGGCAGAATTGCTCCTATGGCCGAACCCAGTTTTGGGGGGATGCCAGGTGGGCCTAGGGCTTCACAATACACACCACCATACCCTAGGTATTTTCCTTGATTTATTTGATAAAGAAATGAGGAGGAAAATAGGAAAAAGGGAAAAGGAAAGGGAGGGGGAATTGGACGCCACCAAGGAGTCCAATCCGATTCCACCCTCCTGGAGTGGGAGTAGGACTCCCTATCTCCCAAGGAAACTCCCCCTATCCTCCAACCATAAAAGGACCCCACGCCCTTGAGGCAAAACACACAATTGGCTCTCAAGCCTCTCTTTAGTTGATTAGAGGGTCTAATTAGGGTTTCTAATTAGAGCCCCTCTAATTGAATTAGATCTTCTTCTAATTGGGTTTTGAGGTGTCCTCTCCCGATTATATCTAGCTCTAATCTCTCTCTCTCTCTTTCTCTCTCTTTGCCATGAGTTGGGATCTCTCCACCTCAACTGTGAACATGTAGCGATTAGCCCTAGATGGCGAAGCGCTGCGGGACTTAGATAGACGTACGTCTGCAAACTCTCAGAGGGGTAACACGTGATACCCTCACTCTGCTGGATCCAGATGGCACGCTACGAGGATATGACGACAGTCCCGACGCTAGGCTTAGCCGCGGGACTCTTCAATAGACATCCCCGACATCGTTATCGACACATGTTCCGCACTTCGTGTTGGTAACGATCAGATCTAACCTTGCATTTATCTCGATAGTAGATGATGTGTGCTATGTAGGATGGAAAATTGCGTACACCAATAGTGGTATCAGAGCGGTCTATGTGTAGGTAAAGGTACAATCGAGAGCATAGGTGTGTGCGGGTATTGCATAAGTTTATGCAAGTATATTAGAAAGTTCTCTAATACTAGGACGTTCGAGTTACTCATGGCATATCTCGTCTAGTCATAAGAAGTGCTTCAGTATATTTGGGCCTTGCTATAGTTGGATTCGTGGACGGCATGATGGACGCGGCATGTGGATTGGATCCACACGGGGGTCATGGTTATGAATAAGTTTATATTGAGGCTCTAGACATTTTTGTAATGTCCGTGTTTCAATCATCCCACAATGTCAATATAGAATCATGAACAATCATGCTTGATTTTGTTCGTATGTAGTAAACGGTTTGCTAGCTAGAACCTATAGCCACGTAAAAGATGCAAACACACGCGTTAGATCCGTCTAATTTGTTTTTGAAGAGAATTTGGTGTGATGTGGTGTAGCCCATTCAAGAGTTGTATGAGATGCTATCCACTGTATTTATTTTGACCTGCGAGGCAACTTAAAGCATGATGGTTGGAAACCATATGATTGCTATCTTTTGACCTGTGTGTCCCGTGCGTCGTTTTAGTATCTTGGAGATAGGAGAAGGACATGGAGATGGCGATCAATAACGATCCATGGAGCGAGGAAGGAGTTCTGAGCCCAGAAGATGAAGAGGACTATACTGCATCACTAATATAAACTTCATGTGATGGTTAATACTTTTATGCACTCTTTTGATTATGCAGTAGTCGTGATTATTAGGGTGATTCCTGACTTGAAAATATCAAGTTGATCGTGATCTTCCAAACTGTGCACCGTCAACCTAATGCGGGTTCACGTTCATCACTTGTATCCAAGGGTCAACCTGTTCGTAGAACCTTAGAGGCGGGTATGGATTGATCACTTGTATCCAAGGGTCAATACCATACAAGCAGGATCAGTGGTTGGTTGTCTTGACGTTCTGCATGATAGTCATGAGCTCGGAGCACAAACATCAAAAGATGAACGAGATTCACATGAGATGTGATTGGCCAGTAGACCTACCCTTTGGAATATGATTAGTCGCCGATATGTATTTATCCTTCTAATTATAGGTCCATTGTGGATCTCGAGTAATTGAATATTGATTATGAGGAATATCAATTTCACTAGGAGGGCACTCGATAGGTTAAAATAACTTGTTTAACTTAGTGCAATTTAATCATGAACATGTCTACGTCAATTATGCTATCATTGTAGATAATGGATGTCAACAATAACTTGTTTTGTGGGATGAATTTTTTAACTACTAATGTTGAGAACATCGCGGATTGGATTTGAAATATTAAAAATGTTCTAAGAAAAGTAAAAAAAAAAACTTTATGTTCTAGATGCAACTATCGCAAGAGTGTCATATGATGACATTTTTTATAAGGATGATCGTTCTGTAAAGAACTTCATGCTAACTTACATGAATAGGTCGCTACACACTCGCTTTGTAAAAGAAAGTGCATGTGATGTGCTCATAGAGCTGAAAAACCTATTTGGAGAGAGAATTAAAGATGCTTGTCATGAGATAACAAGTTCTCTCGTTAATTATAAGTTAGATGAAGGAGGTTCGCTCATTGATTATTTGGCCAACATGATTAAGTTCAATCAAATGCTGGAGGATCTAGGTTCTCCAATGAATTTCCAAATAAATCAAATGATATTTTTAAAGTCGTTCCCTCCGCCTCACAACGTATATATTCAAAATTCAAATTTGATTGGGGGAATGACTGCCATAAAAGAGTTTATCAAGAAACTCAGCACCGCGGAAGCTATAAGCTCCAAAGAAGTTGACTGGAACATCATATCATCACAAAGGCTTGAGATAAATAACCTAAATTAGTGGGAGGTAAAGGGATTAGACATCCTAAAAATACTCGTATTTTGGACATCTACTTAACTGGTCCTCACGGTGACTCATGGATCTTTGAAACCGGATCACTGGCTCACATCTACAACTTCAAGTTAGGGTTAAATAATGTGAGAGAATTAAATTTTGGTGAAGTACCAATGAAGGTTGGTAACGGAGCACAACTTCATGTTTGTGCTATTAGGACCATGGAATTTCACCTACTTTCAGGATTCATTCTGTAACTTAGTAACTGTTACTATGTCCCATCTTTGACAAAGAATATTATTTCAGGGTCACTACTCTTACGTAACGGGTATTCTTTTAGTTGTGAGAAAATTCATGTTTGATATATTTTGAGAATGCATTTTATGGATCAGTCCCTGCTGAGGATTGTCTGTTCAAAATGAATCTTGAAAAGGAAGTAGGTGTTCTGCATATTAGTGCTAAAAGACTAAAAGTGGTGAAAGATGATACTTTCACCTGGCACTGCCATGTAGGGCACGTCGGGAAGGCTCGCATGAAAAAACTATATAAGGATGGGTTGTTGGAATCATTTGACGAAGAATCATTTGATCAATGTGAAGGATGATTGATGAAACAAATGGCCAGGACACCATTCAACGTTATTGAAAGGGCAACATAAGTCCTCGAGGTCATACACTCTAACGTGTGTGGTCCTTTGAGCATTTTTGCATGCGGTGGCTATCTTTATTTTGTGATTTTTACTGACGAATTGAGTAGATATGGATATGTTTACTTAATGAAGCAAAAAAATGGAAAACCTTTGAAAAATTCAAAGTGTTTGAAAATGAGGTGGAAAATAAACATGACAAGAAGATAAAATTCCTACAATCAAATCGTGGAGGAGAATATCTCAAGGTTACACTTTAAATAGATCATCATAGAACTTTGTCACATCCACACCATATGAGATATGGATGGGAAGAAAGCCTAACTTGACACATCTCAAGGTTTGGGGTGTAGTGCTTATGTTAAGAGCTTGAAACCACTAAACTTGAGGAAAGGGCAGACAAATGTGTCTTCATAGGGTATGCTTGTAATACCGTAGGGTACACCTTTTACAATGATACATAGGGCGAAACTTTTTTCTAGAAATGTTGTATTTCTCAAGAAATATTATCTTTCAAAAGAAATACGTGGGATAACAATTAGTTTTGAGGAGATTCTTGAAACTACCAAAGAGATTGTAAGGGATAATGTACATGATGAAACTCCGATAATTGGCAGTACTATAGCTTAAAGGGAAGTATCCTCTCCTCTTCTAGAGGATGAGGGAACTCCAGCCAAAACTGTTAATCAAATTACAATAGTACCAACCCCTAGAAGAGGAACAAGAACTCGAAAACTACCTGAATGGTTTGAAAGTGGGTCCCTTGTAGATAAAAAAATTCTGCTTGTAGAGGATGATGAACCTGCAAACTATGAAGAAGTGATGAATGTTACAAATTCCAACGAATGGCTTAAAACCATGAACTCGGAAATAAAATCCATAGATGACAATCAAGTCTAGAAATTAGTCAAACCTCCTGAGGGTATAATACCAATTGAATGCAAATGGATCTTCAAGAGAAAGACAGATGCAGCTGGTAATATTACCGTCCATAAACAACGCCTTGTCCCAAAGGGTTTTCGACAAATTCAAGGTGTAGACTATGAGGAAACTTTTTCACTCAAAGGCATTGGTAGGCAAAGACAGTTGGAATTTATGATTTGATGGGGTAGGCAAAGGCATTGGTTTCACTCAAAATTTGAGGAAACTTGTGTATACAAGAAAGCAAGTGGGAGCTCTATAGCATTCCCTGTATTTTATGTCGATGACATTTCGTTATTGGGAAATGATAAAGTATTTCTTGGGGAAGTCAAAGTTAGTTTGGAAAAGAGTTTTGCAATGAAAGACTTAGGTGAGGCAGCCTAGGCATCAAGATCTATCGTGATAGATCAAAACGTTTAATAGGGGTAAGTCAAGGGACACAAATAGAAAGAGTGTTGAAAAGGTTCAGTATGGACAATTCTGGAAAGGGTTACATTCCGGCACCCGGTACAGTATTGAGAAAGAAGCACTATCCACAAAAAGCTGTTGAGCGAAAAGAGATGGAGGAGAAACCTTATGCTTCGACAACATGTTCCATCATGTATGCTATGACTTCTACAAGACCAGATGTGTCTTATGCCTTAAATGTTACTAGTAGATATCAAACTACGCCTGGTAAAGTCCATTAGATAACAGTTAATAATATTCTAAAATACCTCAAGAGAATTAAGAACATGTTCTTAGTCTATGGAGTAGATGAAGAGCTCAAGGTAATAGGTTTCCCTGGCTCGGGGTTTCAGTCTGATCCAGATGATTCCAAAGCACAATCAAGTTATGTGTTCATTCTTAATGGCGGTGTGGTCAGCTGGAGGAGCTCCAAGCAAGGCACTATGGCGGACCCTAAAATGGAGGTGGAATATGTGGCAGCGTCAGAAGTTGCAAATGATGTCTATTGGATGGAGAAGTTGATTATTGAACTAGGGGTGGTTCCTTCTGCAACGAGTCCAATTGAGCTCTATTGTGAGAAGAGTAGTGCAGTGGCCCTTGCAAAGGATCCTAGATCTCATAGAAAATCCAGGATCATCTTATCAGAGATCATGTGTCAAAGAGGTACACGAAGATTTGCAAAATTCAAACGGATATGAGTGTCTCAAATCCGCTGACAAAAGATATACCACGTCTCAAGTTTGAGTCTCACCGATCTGGTATCGGGTTAAAAGAATACTTAATGTAGTTACTAGATTATTGTATCTAGTGCAAGTGGGAGACTGTTGGATGTATGCCACAGAAACAATAATATACATCTGTTTCATGATTAAAGTATTATATTTTTATGTTATAACTGCTATGATTACTGAATATAAGATTCAGAGGAAAACCCATACGCACGTGTAGAAACATAAACACACCGTAATACCCTTTGTTATGGACATATGTTTTATCAATATTAATAAGAGCACTTTGTTGCTTCAACAATGTGGCTAGGTAGACCCAAGTAATTGAGATACTACGAGATTTTTTAGCTAAATAGTATCGTCATAATATGGTTGTTCTGTTTGCTTCCTTAGACCACGAGATTATATGGTGATTTTCACAGGAGAAATTATTTTGGTATAGTCAAGTATCACACCGTAAACTATGTGATAAAAAAGGTTATCGCTGGGCGATATCGAAAATATTCATTTCATCGTGATAGTTCAAGACTGGGAATTACTCCTCTAGATAATAGAGAGATACATCTAGAATCCGCTTGGTGAAATAGTATCGGTAAATAAGTCTGCGCAGGCAAAGACATGGCACTAGTCTAACGATTAAAAGGAATCATACCAGGTATCGAGAATAATGAGATAAGGTGATTAAAGATTTCAATCACGGTCCTATAATTTATCTCGTCTTGAGGTATTGATTGGTATCACGAAGTAATAGGAACTTACTCAACAACCAACATGTTCAACAGTTTTCTTCGTGTAACTCGTAGGAATCAATATGGACGTCCATGATCCGATGTTGATTTATGATTGGGAAATTGGTTTCCTGATCATGTCTACTTGTTATCGAACCTTTAGGGGTCACACACTTAAGTCTTAATAGTCATTTGTTCACGTTGGATGGCCTGGAGAAAGAGCGGGTATCATGCGGATGATTCCGGCGTGATAGAATAAATATTCAGGGAGATTACGGGGGACATGAATGTCTTGGGATGTCAAGAATATGTTACTTACATCGTTAGATAAGGCCAATGATTTTAACTATAGGGGTCACAGGGTTTCAGAATAGTTTTGGGCAACAACCGAGAAAAGGGGGGCAGAGGGGGCAGAATTGCTCGTATGGCTAAACCTAATTTTGGGGTCTGCCAGCTAAGCCCCAGGGCGTCAAAAGCGCACCACCATCCCCTGGGTATTTTCCCTAATTTATTTGATAAATAAATGAGGAGGAAAAGGGGAAAAGGAAAGGGAGGGAGGAATCTACTCCACGAGGGAGTCCAATCTGATTCCTCTTAGGAGGGGTGATGCGGCCACCTCCTCATCGTGCGGCCACCCTTATGGAGTGTGAGTAGGACTCCCTCTCCCCTATTCTCCAACTATAAAGGGACCCAAATCTCGTGAAGAAAAACACATAATTGGCTCTCAAACATCTCTCTAGTTGATTAGAGGGTCTAATTAGGATTTCTAATTATAGCCCCTCTAACTGAATTATCGATTCTTCTTATTGGGCTTTGAGGTGTCCTCTCCCGATTATATCTAGCTCTATTCTCTCTGTTTCTCATGAGTTGGGATCTCTCCACCTTAATTGTGAACCTATAACGATTAGCCCTCGACAATGAAGCGCTGCAGGAATTAGACCGACGTACGTGTGCAAACCCTTAGAGGGGTAAGAGCATCTCCACTAGTTCGCCCCCAGGGCGTTTTTTGGTCCAAAATATCACCCCTTAGGGGCGTGCCGGCGTAAAATTTGGGAGGGGGGCGATTCCTCCTAGTCGTACAAAAGCAAATTACGGCCAAATTTGGCTAAATTTTAAAATTTGAACTCAAATTAACTTAATTTCATAGATAAACGGCCGAATACAGGCCAGTTCGATACAAATTTGAATTTAAAAAACTAAAAATAGTAAATCTAGTTCATGTCGAGGCTACGGTAGATGGCCTTGTCGTAGTCGTCGTCGCTGGGCGGCTCGTCCTTCGGGGCGCGGCTGGAACCCTGGCCCAGGTCGCCGGAGCGAAAGGCCTTCTTCGTCGGCGGCGCTTCATCGTCGCTATCGTCGAGGATGACGATGCCTCCCTCACCCCGACCGTGGCGGCGAACTTTGAACGCCTCCATGGCGGCCTTCTCGCGCGCCATCTTGCCAGCGATCTATTGCTCCCTTTACTAGGCAGGCTGTCGCACCCGGACTTCTAGAGGATACTCACCGTACGAACTGAACAGTATTCTGATGGGATTACGGGGCTTTCCGGCACCCACGTCCTCTTACGAGTAGGCCAACACTTATGTGTGACAACCCATCGCTACTGTTCACCGTCGATGTAAACTATCCTGTAGAAATCAGGACACTACCATTGACGTACTTCATACCATACACACATGGTACGTCAACGGCTTTGAACAAAAGGATAACACAACATGCCTCTACGACACAAAAGATTGAAATAAGGTAGCAAATGGCCTTCACTAAGGCAGAAATAGCAAATACAATCATCCAGAGGACACATGTCCCAACATAGCATTCATTACATCAGCGGAAGCATGCAAAGGGGTCTGAGTACAGACAAAATCCAAATAGGCTTAAGAAGCCGGAAACTGAAATAAAGACGGAGCCCATCCACGATGTCTCGGATCCTGCCCGGGTCCGCTAACTACTCGTCAGCAGCCTCGTCAACCACGTAGTAGCCGTCACCTGGATCCTCGTAATCGTAGTCTGCGGAAACCACAGCCCCAAAGGGGTCAGTACATAGACGTACTGGCAAGCAAGACTCACAGTTCACTAAAGTATAGCCCGTCAACACAAGCACAGATGACTTGGGTTCAACGGAGGGAAAAGGGTATATAAAAGATGCTGCAACTGGCTGCACTAACCAACTACAGAGATTCTATCACTTCCAACTATCAGAAAGGGGTAAGATCGAGTGTTGTAACCAACTGAAAGATAACTTCAAACAAACCCATCCTGGATCTCGCCCCTTATCCAAAGAAGCAATCCGAGGATAACTCACACAGTTGGATTAAGATGAAACAAGTTATTGTGACAATAACCCTATTACTAGTCAAATTGATCATGGGGTGTGAGATTATGAATCATTAGGTTTAAGTTGTCCTGAGTACTTGTTAGCCAGTACTTTCACCAAGTTAACCATAACCGCGGAAAACACGGTTTCTCGAGAAGATTATCCCTGCAGGGTTGCACCAATTTGGCCGTACACGTATGAATAACCCGCCAGATGGGATGCCTCCCACCAAGCGGGGCACTCAACACAACTCAACTCTTCTTCGCATCAAGCCCAAAGCACCTTGGGCGCACGGCTAATCGAGCCCAGAAGAAAAAATGGACCCTCATAGCACTCTAAGAACGTGTCCCCCTATATGCCGACTACAAAAGTTCCACCCTGCGCTGGGCTCGCAAAAACATGCATGCGGCAAATAGAAAGCACGAACTAAATGAGATGATTTGGACGAGATGCGAATCGAATCAAATTGAGGGGGGCGCCCATACTCGCTTCCCACATGCGGGTGTGCGCTCATCATGGATCAGTAGACAAGACCCTTTTCCTATTAGGGTCGACACTAGCAGGCCTCAAAACCACACAGGGCCTCCTGCCGGTGCCTTATCATCAAATTATTAATAAGTAATAACATTAGCATGATTGATTGATTGATTAAACATCGAGCCCCCCGGAACATAATGAAATATAGTACTGAAAGTAACGGGTAACGGACTCGAGCAAAACCACCTAAGCATACTAGTAAGACACTGGCTCAATCAAGGGGGTTGTAGGAGGGGTGGTGAGGCAATGTAAGGGTTAAAGGATTCATGTGATAGGTTCGTAACAGAAACAACTACCACTAAGGCTAGCAAGAATAGACAACGGAAAGTATCGGTAACCAGGGTTGAAAGGAACACAATGGTTCATGTGAGTGATAACTTGCCTGCGAACTCAACAGCCGGGTACTGAGCTAGATCCTCAGAAGGGGTGCTGTAAGGATCGTCTGTCTCAACGTCGTCGTCTATTCGAGAAGAAGCAAACAAACAAAACAGGAATGTAAACAATCATTGCCATGGCACTGTGCACAATCAAGATGATGCATGTCAAGTTAATGGTGGCATCAAAATAAACTAGCTAACATGATAACACAATTTAAATGGAACCCCTATGCTATTTTGAGTGGCATATGGGAAAGGGTCCATAAGTAAGTGGAACAAATGATTTACAATTAATTATTATGTGAAAGTTGTTAGCATGATGCATGCATGATGATATTAACAAAATAACAATAGATAACAATAAAAGATGCAAGTAATAAAAGGGTTTAACAAGTTTTGGAAATCATTTATTAAAGTTGGAAAGTTTGGTTACTTAAACATGTCACACAAACAATTATTTGTTTTCATCAATTCAAAGTGTGCAAAAAAATTAACAAAATTTATATTTGAAAAGAACATCAAATTTTAGTTGGATTACATGTTTCAAATATTGAAATTTGAATTAGGATGAATTTATTATGAATTAATCAATATTAAACAAGTTTTAATTGAATTTAAAACAAGTGTGAATTATTATTTGGATTTTTATTTGTTCAAATCATAAATTCAAATTCACATTTGAAAAGTTCACACTTTGATGGTTTGAAAACATATTTTGCATGTTCAAAAATATTTTATATTAAGCAAGTTATGATTTTATCAAATTTAATTGAATTAAACAAGTATTAAATTATTTAGGCAATTTAAATTATTCAAACAATGAAACAAATTTTATATTTGAATAGGTTATTCAAAATGGTATGAAAAACATATTTTATTTGTATTTATTGGATCAATAATGATTTAGTTATGGAATTTATGAATTTGCATTTGAGTTATTTAGATTCAATTTTTAAATTGCAATTTGAAAATTCAAAACAGTGAACAAATGTTTCCAAAAGATAGACAATTGAATTTAGATCAGTGTGCATATTTTATTTGCAGTTTTTAGAGTTATAAAACTAATTTTATTAACAAAACACTTCCAGGGACTAATCTGTTATTTATTTGGACCTAGTTTGAAAACAGAAAGTTTAAAAAAACGTTTTACACACACTGGGAGCGTACCCAGTCGCTGCCAAGGGGGGCCCGTGGGCTCACTGTGCCCGCGTGGCACAAACGCGACTGACGACTGGGCCCTGGTTGTCAGCGAGGAGGAAATAAAAAGGTGGGGTTTTTATGCGGCCGCGGGGATTCGATCCCTCGCCCGCGCGCTTGCAAGCGCTAGCTCTGAACCACTGCGCTGTGCGCGTTTGTTGTCAGTACTAGCGATGCAGGGAGGATAAGGTTACGCGGCGCTAACTGAACTTTTCTGACGAACAATCGCTTCCGCGACACTGACAGAGGAGCGCGGCGGCGATCACCGTCGTGTGCAGCGGCTAGGGTGCAGAAACGGAGCGCCAGAACCGTGCGTGAACGTGCGCGCTACGGAGGGGAAACAGAAGGGGGTGGTGCGCGTGCTGCCCACCGCGTTGTCGAGGTGGCAGAGGCTCGACGGAGACGAAGACAGCGGCGGTGACGAGGTGGTCGAGGACGGCGGCGTGGTCTCCGTGCTCCTCTGCGCGAGCTACGGTGTCCAACGAGTAGAGGGGAGAGTGGCGACGTCGTTCCCGTGTAGAGTTGGCTAGGTGGGGCAGTGGGGTGGCGGCGCCATGGCGAGGTTCAGAGAGCTGTCGCCGGCGAGGAAAACATAGAGGGGAAGGGGCGACTGCGAGGAGAGATTGGCGGCGCGGCGCGGGGAGCGAGGACCTAGGGATTAGGGTTAGGTCTGCGGGGGCCCTGGGGGTACTTGTAGGCGCGGAAAGCGAGGGATGGTCGTCGGCTGCCGCCGTACTCCGACGTGGAGGCCGCGGATGCGCGCCGTACCTCGGACAGAAGAAGCGCACGCTTCTCCAAGCGGTACGCGAGGGTAAGGCGGGCTGGGCCGCGCGCGCGTAGGCTTAGGTGGGCTTGGTTAGCTTATCTGCCGCGCGCGCTAGTTAGCTGCTGCTCATTTTATTTTTTTCTGATTTTTTTTTTTTTTGCTGAAACAGATTTGGAAGAAAAAGGAAGGTTTAGGATTAGTAAAAATTCCAGAAAAATTAGGTTAAGATATTTAGGTAATTAGGAAACAATTTCCAAGATTGGTTTGCAAAAAGTTGACATTTTAAAATAATGTTTGTATTTGAAACCAAATTGAATGAATTTTAATATTGATTAATATTAAGAAACAAAGCATTTTTATAGGGTGGCCCCTATAGATTAAATGTTTGAAATTAGTTGATTTGCTTAGAGATTTCATAAACCCAAGTGGGTTGTTGTTTGATGACTTGGATTTGAAATGGTAGATGATTTGAATTAATTGATTGAAATAAAACCAACAATTTATTAATTGAACATTATTGAAGCATTTGGAAACAAAGGAGGTTTTTGATTTGCATTCTTAATTTGAAAGATTGTAACAGACAAGTATGAAAACAAATGTTGATTAAGTTGGAATTTCAATATGAAAACAATGCAAACAGAAAATAAAATGAGGATGATGATATGATGCATTGCTTAAAATAAACAAGAAATAAAACAACTAGGGGGTTTTTTTCATACTTGGATGTTACACAGGCCATACTCGAGGTCCGCGGCCATGGCGTCGTACTCTTCTGGCGAGGTTACGGCGCCCTCCTTCTTCACGGTGGCCAAAGGCTCCGTCTTGACGCGCGGCCCGCAGATGGTGATGCCTCCCTGGCACGCCCGTGGCGGGGGACTGGCCCGCTCCGTCTTCACCCTCGCCGGCAGGGCAGAGGCGGTGGAGTGGCGCGTCGACGATGAGGAAGCCGAAGCCGCCATCCTCAGCGCGGACCTGGGCGCAGAGGAGCGGCGCCGCGGAAGAGGGGCGGCGGGAGGCTCTAGCGAGCCCAACAGCGGGTTGTTCCCCGCCTCAATGTGAGCGAGCACAGCGGTGAGGGTGCGCCCTTCGCCACTCCACCACCTCGTCCTCCCTGCCGAATTCCTGGCGCCGGGAGTGGACTGTCGTAGTCCGCGAGCTGCTCATTGTGGCGGTTACGGAAGTAGGCGTGCCACCAGGGGAGGTTTTGGCGCTGCCGTGCTGGTTCGGCCCGTTGCTCAGGCGTCATGGCGGCGTGAGCTTCGTCGATTGCTACCGTGAGCTCGTCCGGCCTCGGCACGGGAGGCAGTGGATAGCCCACCGCTATGATCCTCCACCCGACGTCGACGCGGTTGTCAGGCGGGACGGGGTACCCCGCCGCATAGAGTAGGCGGAGCTCTTCCTCCTGCATCCAGCGACGGCCGAAACCTATGGCCGCGGCGCCATCTCCGAGGAACCTCTCGGTCATTGATCTCCGGCGAGCAGAAGCGTGGATGCGACCTCCGGCGAGCAAAAGAGAGGAAGAGGAAGGCGAGAAGAAGCGTGCGGAGCGGTGAGGCGCGGCTGCGGGCCTTTTAAAGACGGCCTAGGAAGGGGCGGGTGCGCGTGGCGGCGCCATTACTCGCCTCGGGAATCTGAACGGCGGATGCCATTATGCTGGGAGGGAAAACGGGATGCCGGGGCAACGGCGCGCTCCCCCTTGCAGCCGGGGCCCACCCGCGGAGAAAATGGCACAGGCGTTTTTCCCGCGTTTTTTATTCTGCCCGGCGCCCCCAGCTTCCCCATCGCGCTGGATTCGGCTTGGGTTCGCTGACTCTATTTTCGGCCCAAGCCGGCGGATTTTGGGCTGCTGGGGGCGACTAGGCGATTTTTCTTTTGTCGGTGCAAAAAAGGCCAAAATAGTGGCCTGGGGAGGCGCCGTGGGGGAGGGGCGACAGGAGATGCTCTAGTATGTTATACTCCCACACTGCTAGATCCAGAATGCACGATACGGGGAGACGGCGACGGTTCCAACGCCAGGCTTAGACGTGAGACTCTTCAACAGGCATCACCGATATCGTCATCGACACACTTTCCGCGCTTCGTGTTGGTAACGATCAGATCTAACCTCGGTCCTACCTCGATAGTAGATCATGTGTGCTACGTAGGACAAAAGATTTTTAAATTCTGCTACATATACCAATAAATAGGCAAGAGTAGGGGTTTTACTTTCACACAAAGGCCCTGAACTTGGGTAAATTGCGCCCCGGTGTCCTGTTAGCCGAGTAGCATTGCCTGACCCTAGTGTAGATGAATTTTATTTTCTCTAAAGCGATCCAATGAGTATTGTTAGATACAATGATATAGGTGGGATATTTTTTTTTTGAAGAAAAAGACAAAAGACTTTCCTTTTATATTGATATAGAAGGAGCAAACATGTGACGGTCTAGGCCAAAACTAAAAAAATCCATTACGGCTGAAAAAACGAGAAAAGACAAAAACAACAAGTAACTCAAGTAAGAGCAGCCGCCAGATGCTTAGCGCCAGCAAGAATCCAATTCTTGCTCTCATCCTTTATTTTCTGCAGAAGAGCCGCCGAGGCTATGAATTTGTTGTTGAACAATCTGGCGTTTCTCTCCTTCTAGATTTTCCAAGTAATCAGAGTGATTGCCGTCTTAAGAGCCTTCGCATTAGCAGACGGCACTGACGCCAAAGCCTTCCAATACTGAAGGACCGTGGGCCTACCAGTATCCATCGTTTGCGCAAGCCCGGGGCAGGCAAGCCAAGGCTCTGCAGTTTGCCAGATGCGCCTGGAATAGCGGCACTCGAAAAGAATGTGTCTGGCCGTCTCGGACTGGGAATTGCATAACTAACATAGGGGAGAGTGAGTCCATCCCCTGATGGCAAACGGTCGAAGGTCCAAAGCATGTTCTGCACCACCAACCAAGCGAAGAAGTGACATTTTGACGGCGCCTAGACCTTCCACACAATGTTCCCAAACCAAGCAAGAGTGGATCCCCTGAATTGCGCTTTATAGGCCCACCCGGCTGTCTATTTTCCATGAGGCGTGAATTTCCAAGTGATGATGTCTGCTGTGCCAGGCATCAGAATAGTCCCCTGCACCAACTCTCGGAGGTTGAGGAACTCCACAATGTGATCCACCGTGAAAGACTGAACCGAGATGTTTTGATGTAATATTCAGATCTGCCAGACATACAATACAATTCAAGTGTGTCTACAGCCTAATAATTCAATTCAAGTGTGTGGTCGAAACAAACAATTATTAATATATAGTGAGGAATTTCCTTGAACCTGTAAAAGAACAGATCTGCAAGCAACTAAAAATGAAGAATGCAAAGTAAGAAAACAAGTGAGTAGATCATGGTGTCATGAGCATGTCTGCAGACAGAAATACATGCATTAGCAAAACTAGAAGGTGAACATACTAATTACGATCCGAAGAACATGAAGAAAGAATAGGAAGGAAGTATATTCTCCGGTGACAAGCCTAATAATGTGGTTAGGGTTACACGGATTCAAACCTATAGTTTTCCTGAAGAGGAGATGACAATTTGGGTGCAAGGGCCCGCGATTCTAGGACTGTTGCGCAGGGGTTTGCAGGCAATGCCCGGGTCCGGGATATCTCCGGGGGCCTCTCGGTGGGGGCTCTTGGGAAATTTCTTATTCTCTGGAATTTGATCCAGGGGTTCAACTTGCTCGACACGGTGGATCGTTTTGAGTGGGTGTGGACTGCTAACAAAACCTTCTCGGCTCGCTCAGCCTACATGGCTTTCTTTGTAGGAAGGACTTTTTGGCCGCTTTATGTCCTAATTTGGAGGTGCAAAGCTCCCTTTAAATTCAAGTTCTTTGCGTGGAAGACAGTTTGGGATCACTGTTGGACGGGAGTGCGGCGTTTGACGCATGGCCTCACTGACACCGACACTTGTCCCTTGTGCCTGCAAGAGCCCGAGACCATTCAGCATCTCCTCCTAAACTTCCCTTTTGCTCAGGCCGTGTGGTTTGAAACCCTCTCGGGTCTCGGGCGGCCGGACCTCGCTCCCTCGTCAACGGATGATATGTAGGGATGGTGGGTGGCCGTGGCCACTAACTGTCCGGCCAAGGAGGCTCCCAAGATCAGATCCTTGGTGCTTCTTGTCATGTGCTTCATTTGGATCGAGAGGAACAACAGAGTCTTCAAAAGGACCTCTAGAACCGAGGTGTCCCTACTAGATGCTATCATGGCCGAAGCCATGAGGTGGAGTACTGTAGATTTCATGTGAGTGTGTCGGGTTTTGCGTTTTTGTGGGGTTCGTGTGTGGATTCCTCCTTTTCGAGACTTGTAAAAACTGCGTTTTTCTCTTCTTATATAAAAAGGCGTGTTCTCTCTCGCGTTCCTGAAAAAACAATTTGGGTGCAAGGAAGGGCGCTGCCATGGGCACGGCCAGGAAAGGCAGCCTCTGTTGCAAGCCTCCACCATCAGCATTCAGTCACTACATGAAAGGAAAAAGGGATCAGGTAGGAAGAAGGCTCTCCGCCACTCCAAGGGGTTGCTGTTGTCTTCGGTTTTCTGACACAGCCCAAAGGGAGATATAAGCGCAGGCGTAGTTAGGAGTCAAGCAAATATAGTTGACAAAAATAATCGCCCAGAGCCTGAAAATACAGCGATGAAATTAACTACTGCAAATCAGTACCAAAGAGTATATCCAATTTCAGCGCTGCTAGTAAATAGATATATCTTCAGAAGGGAAATCATCAACTTGGCTATGGCCCTGCAATGCTAAAGGAACAAGTTATGCACGAAATATTATTTGCAATGAGTTTATGTCCTTTTACGGACATGGTGTATTCAATTATATAAACAGTTGACAATAAAGACTCGGACGTTTTAGAAATAAAAAATGAAGTTGGGTTGATAAGTTACACCAGTTGACAATGTATTAATTTAGGCAGCAAGCATTCAACTATATCCTATATGGAGTTAAAACTACAAACAAAAGGCAAACGTTATTGCATAGAGATTCTGATGGAATTAAATCAACATGCATGAGAAGTACCATAGAAATTGGTGGTAAAATTTTAGCCCTAACCTTTAATCAGGACGCACCATAAGACAGAAGAGTTGATCATGCACCTATGTGAGCTAGGAGTTAGACAAACAACCAGGAACATAAGCACACTATCATGGATTTCACTTAACCACCCCACCATGACAGCAGGACTGCAGGAGGACATCCATTACGGTTCAAATAACCAAGAAATGTAGGCATAAAGAAACAATCTCTACATCATCGCACTGTAAGATAATGGTAAGATTGCATAATCAATAACTAGGAGGGATGAAGAAACCATGCTTAGTTGGTCAAAGCATCACATATTACGGACGATTCCTCAATCAGCCAAGCAAAAAGATACCTCTTGCTTAGACAAGAGATTGCATCAACAAAGAACACAGTTGCAGCATAGTAAATGATTGGCATCGCATTGTTTCATCAATACAATAAGGTCACAGCCTAACACAACAACCAATATATCAACGGAGACAAGAACTGGATACGATTCTTATACATAGACAAGTAGGCAGATATGTAGGTAACAGTAACACGGCTGAGCATTGATAGACCGAGCAAGTACATCATCATCTCAATTCCTTGGATTACAGAGCAACCTCAACCTTGGCATGGTCATGGACGACCTCTTCATCGTCAGAATTGACAAAATCAGCCGCGGTGTAATTCTTGGTCAACATTGCTTTATTACTAGCACGGAGACTCTCAACAAATCTGTTTTACTTTGCGGTTGCCCTGTTCAAAACCAACTGAAACTCAGCTTTGGAGAGGATCGCATCATCGCCGTCAACTTCCTCTTTGGTGTCCATCAGTGCTCCCGTCAAAATTTTCATCTCCAGAATCCTCCTCTTCAGAGAGGCCTGTAGCCGGCGCCCCGTTCTGAGACGCAGCTGCGACTTTGGTGTCGCTGATGGCCTGCTCCTCAATCTCATCCATGGTCACGTCGGCACACTTTTCCGCGTCCTCGGAGGAGACCGCGGCTGTCGCCACGATATCTCCCTCGGAACAGTGCGTCTCGACCTTCCTCATTATGGCGCCTCCCTTGAGGGGAGGCAGATGCCCGACCGTCGGAGCCTTCCTTTTGCCGGTGAAAGCCTCGTCCGACTCCATACTTCCGGTGATACACGGCTTCGGCGAGAATGACATCTCCTTTCGCCATCGCCACCGCCGCGGCGAGCGATTTTGATGTCAAGTTGGGTGAGGATTTGGGGATTTGTGGGCCGATTTGGGATCCGGGCACCTGGCGGCGTCTTCACATATATAAAGGCGGGTGGAGGCGAGCCCTAGCGTTTGCGGGTCAGGTGGGCCTATTTAATTATGCAACATCTATACTTCTTATAAGACAAAACCCCACTAAGATGCATTTATGATTTTTCTATCTCAACATGCAAGCTATCTACATCACCCATCATTTTAGCCAATCAATTATCCATGTCATCTCCACTAATAATTATCATATTACATAATTCATGCCACATGACCATGCCATGTTTTTTCAACCATATAATTATCCATGCTACTAATATTTATTTCTCAAAATATACATCAATTTCACATGAATTAAATTTAATATGTCGATTATGTGATCAATTAGATCTTGATAATGGAATATTTCATGCACTTTATACCCATTTTGTTTATAGAATATTTTTTAAAGAGATACCCGCTGCAACGCGCGGGGTATTCTTCTAGTTATAGCAAAACGAATGGCCCCAACTAAATTGGTTGTGTCCTGCGAACACAAGTTTGGGTCGAAAAGAGTAAATTAAAAAAAAGTACTCTATCTGATCTAGTGTCGCACGTTTTGTACTAGGTTAATAAAACTTTATACTAAGTGAGTGACAATTTTTATGGATCGAATGGAGTACCATATTTGGGATAGTGATCACAGGTTAGTACCGATCTCGGCAAGTTTTTCAAAAATCTACCAGTTGTGAGGCAGAGCATTACAAATCGTGCAAATAGTCAATTGATTGTCAGGTTTGACGGTATTCCTAACTAACGGGGCCAGTTATATGTGCTAATTTGGCAGCATAGGTGGAAAAAGGCTGAGGTGATGTGGGTCCCACTTGTCGGACCTCCTCTTTCCTTCTCTCCCCCAATTTCTCGCATGCTGCAATCCCATGCAGGTCAACGCCCAGACCGAGCGGCGCCGCCAGCCTCGTCGTCTCGATGACACTACAACACGGTAGATATTTTGATGTCAAGTTGGGTGAGGATTTGGGGATTTGTGGGCCGATTTGGGATCCGGGGCACCTGGCGGCGTCTTCACATATATAAAGGCGGGTGGAGGCGAGCCCTAGCGTTTGCGGGTCAGGTGGGCCTATTTAATTATGCAACATTATAGCAAAACGAATGGCCCCAACTAAATTGGTTGTGTCCTGCGAACACAAGTTTGGGTCGAAAAGAGTAAATTAAAAAAAAGTACTCTATCTGATCTAGTGTCGCACGTTTTGTACTAGGTTAATAAAACTTTATACTAAGTGAGTGACAATTTTTATGGATCGAATGGAGTACCATATTTGGGATAGTGATCACAGGTTAGTACCGATCTCGGTAAGTTTTTCAAAAATGTACCAGTTGTGAGGCAGAGCATTACAAATCGTGCAAATAGTCAATTGATTGTCAGGTTTGACGGTATTCCTAACTAACGGGGCCAGTTATATGTGCTAATTTGGCAGCATAGGTGGAAAAAGGCTGAGGTGATGTGGGTCCCACTTGTCGGACCTCCTCTTTCCTTCTCTCCCCCAATTTCTCGCATGCTGCAATCCCATGCAGGTCAACGCCCAGACCGAGCGGCGCCGCCAGCCTCGTCGTCTCGATGA